>CM029407.1:45268546-45554426 GCA_017139565.1 Luffa aegyptiaca
TTGTAAACATTGTCAAATAGGCTTTTCTCTTGGTATACCTTATCTAGTAAAGCACAAAACTAAAGTAGTCGTCTTCTCTTTCCTTATTCAATCACTAAAAGTTCCTAAATAGAAGTTCCTACTATATATATCCTCTCCATATAAATAGATAATATTTAATATATATTTATTATGGATATAATAGATATTATATAAATAGGATTCTATTGGATGAATCTTCAAACGAGACATGTACCGAATATGCAAACAAATCTCTAATTTCTTAATTGTTTTAGGTAACCAAAAAGGGGGGGGGGGGGGTTATATTTTGAAAGAAAGTAAACATGGAAAGAAAACTATTATGGAAAATGTTGCAAAAGGAAAGTAAGAGAATCAAATTAAGGAAAGAAATCAATACCTCAAAGATCATGCAACTGGGATAATCATGGCAAGTTCAATTCAATTAAATCATTAATCTCACTAACAAGTCAAAACAAGTTGAAGTACGGCGTATTCCGACAACAAACCGAGAACCATGATCCAACTATCACAAACATGCAAACGCTAAGTTTGATTCTAGCTTAAACTAATTAATTGGCCGATTAATTAATTTAAACCGCAATGGGATCTAGCCGGATTAATTCACATGCAACGAGCAACAAACCACGATTACAATTGATTAAACCATTTAGTTCTAGGGATGCATGCGTAATGACATAACGTTAACCTATTTGCTACTAAGATTTTAGCATGTAAATTTAGAAAAGGCGCGGTCAAGGTTTTCAATCTTTCCTACCACAATCTAAACTTATAGAAAAAGAACTAAGATCACATAAACATGCTTTGAGAATTTAAACAAGAGATTTCATTAAGAGAATATGAACTTACATTTTGATACCCCGGTTACATGGATGAAGAATTTAGCCTCTCATGGAGCAAGAGCAAGCTTGAATCTTCATTGAATACATCAAGAAAGCAAGAAAAGACTAAAACTAAGAAGAATGGTGGAGAAAGGGGAGAGAGATGGACTACAAAGTTGTAGTGAATTGTGTGTTGAGGGATGATTCTAAACCTACACCAAGGCCCTCTATTTATAGTGTTTCTTGGCCTTCAATTCGTGGTAAAATGGTGCTGAATTGGGTCTTCAAAGAAGAAAAATTTCCAGCCAAAATACGAAAAATTCAATTATGGAAAACTGTCTAGCATTGAGACGCTAGGCCTTCAAATATGAAAAAAATTCTACGGATCAACATAGCGTCTCGACGCTATAGTGGCAGCGTCTCGACGCTGCTCCTTCAGCTTCAAGCCCAAGTCATTTCCTTATTTGAGCAGCTTCCCGACGCTTGGCTGGCAAGGTCTCGACGCTGCGATGGCTCCAAGGGTAGAATAGTCATTTTACGCTCTGGTTTCGCTCGTTTAATCCCTGAATCGCTTCCAAAGCTTCGGTGAGGACCTATAGACAATACTCATTTTAAAGCATTTTTCGCTGGGAATTCAACTAAGAGAAGCAAATTGGGAGATTCTAAGTGTGTAACAAATTGGACTTATCAGTGAAGCAGCGATAGAGATTGTATGGCTTAGGAAGTTCTTGACTGATTTGGAACGTGTTCCAAATGTGAACTTGCCCATCACTTCATAGTGATACAGTGGTGCTGTGGCAAAAGAACCTCGCAACCCAAGACAAGCAAGCACATTGAATTGAATGGAATATTGTTGATTCATTCACGAAGGCTCTCTCGGCTAAAATTGAGAGTCATCTAGAAGGTCTAGGTCTACGAGTTATGTACAAAGATGAAATCTAGGGCAAGTGGGAGAAATGTAATGGGTATAGTGATGCTCTAGTTTATTGTATTTGTACATTGTATATGTTTTATACATGTATTTATACACCCACTGCTGTATAGATTATTGTACATCCCACTAAACTAGAGTTTTAGTTCAAGTGGGAGTTTGTTGGAATTTATGCCCTAAAACTCGTAGATAGTGAATGTAAACAAATTGTATACTTGTTTCAATAAAGTGTTATTGAATTTCTACGATAAAGTGTTATTGCTAAATATTGCACAAATTGACTCTAATCCAATAAACTAAGATCCAAGGTTGTTTGTATGTAACTTGAACTAGTATGTCGGGACATACGGGGATCGATGTTCGAGTAACAACCTAAAAGGTCTATCGTACAAGGATAAAGTTGGGTACCTTATCCTGGTAATACTATGAGATACGACCTGCTTTGTATTTGATACAGACAAATTGATCCAAAGCGTCCATGTAGCAGACATGCAAGCGGAGGTATCCTATGCAATGAGTTTGCATAAAATCGGACCATGAAATAGTAAACCACTAGATATAACACCGTTAACTAGTTAGGTTATGTTTCAATAGGATGACCTAGGAAACTCAGTCTTAATTCTGAATGTGTCATGAACTCCTTCTCATGAGGGATTGTCCTTTGATTAGTGTTGCAAGTTTGGAGTGGTTAAAAATATGAGATAAATTAACTCCAGAATACTGTGCAAGTATACACAATCTAGCAGCAAGTGATAAGTATTTATCGTATCCACAGGGTCTTGAATTGTCTACCTCTATTGATTTATTTGCCTTCTTAGTGATTTCAAAAGGTTGGTTAAATTGATTGGGATTTTTAAAATGCTGAAACAAAAGAAATAAGAAAGCAGTAAATGATTACGACTAGAGAAAACAGAATGAAAACAGACACAGGTTAAGACTTTTGTAATTGTTTATAAAGATGATCCAACAATTCTTTTGATCAGTCAATCTCATGTAGTATTATCAGCGGGATCCTCCCGAAACTCCAGATTTTTTGGAATATGTTTAAACTCCAATGAAGCTCTACCGATCAAGTATTAGGCAATTAACTATCCCTAGTTCAACTACGGGCGTTCACCAACACATAATGGTCTAATGTGAATTATTGCCACACAACTCCTAAATCATCCCTGAAACTAGAAGAAGCTATACATACCGGCTAGCTAGACGGGCACATAATGAAATTGAAGAACAACTAACTCAAGATGACATAATCAAATAGAATTTCCAGATTTTATAAATATAACAATCACATAATTTTTAACCCATGCCTACAAAGCAATTAGTTCATGATTGAAAACATAAAATATGTTACAATCTTGATAAGCACATCCATAATGCAAAATACACAAGAAATACTAATCCTTTTAGTAATTGGGGAGATGAAACGATTGCTCCAAACCACCAAGAACATGGAAGAACTTCGTCTTCTTGAGTTGAATCGCAAATGGTCTTCTTAGATCTCCATTCTGTCGTCAATTCGGCCTCCGGCCGAATGATTCGGTCTCCAAGTCGTGAATGACTTTATCTCTGATGGCTCCTCCTTTTATAAGATGAGGTTTAACCTAATTAGGTTAATTTAGACACGTGGAGTGACTTTCCAGCCGGATTAGTCCGAGATCTATGCTTAAAAAGTCACCTCATTTAATGAATCACATGCAGCTCATGTGGCCCGTTTTGCTAATATTTCGTTGGATCATCAACTTTGCTCTTTTAAACTGGTCAACATTCATTTTTTTGCAAAAGAAACTCCAAAGCATCAATTCTCATAATTAGGCTAAAACACAATAAATCCATCTAATAACACATCTATTTGACACAAATGACACACAAATCACTATAGAAATAAGGCCTAAATAACTCCCTTTTGGAGAGTTATTGGTGTGTGTGTGAGCTAAATGGATGGAATGTGAGATAAGATGAAATGATAATAATAGAGAAATATTCAGCAAACACTTAAGTTCAAGTATACACTGTCGCACGTAGTAATAAAAAAACCTTAGAAAGTATTCCAAGGGTATCGATCCCACGAGGACTAAACTGGAAATTCAGATTTGAAAAGGAAATTACTCAACTTGATTGCTTTAAAACAAAGGTAACCAAAGAAATAAGTTGAATGATTGGGTTTTTGAAAAGATAAACAAACAAGAAAATAAATGAAAGAATAACAATAAAAAATAAACGAAGTATTCAACATGGATTCATCCCTAAGGTAATGACTTTAATCATGCAATATTCAATATTAAGCCTATTCAATGCATTGGGTTAGATTTAACTTCTATTTGGAACTTGTTCCCAAGAACCGTTAGAAGGCTAAGCGAGTACCGTTATGCACATTTCTGTGACTCGACTCCGACATAGATAATTCACGAATGCTACCTATAACCCTATAGTCGATATAGAGTGCCTTAGGCAGCTTGCTCTATACCGCCGAACAATCTCTTTCCAACTTTTTCTCCTATATCATCTTTATGAGAACCGATATTGTTTGTCCCTTTCGAGGTCAAACTCACATAGCGTGCAAATTCTAAGTGATTAAGTTAAACTTGGCAAGATTAGAGTGATAATCAATAAAGAGTGACATACATTGAATATAAACTTAAGCAAATAGAGAACTTTCAAGCCATTAAACCGTAAGGGAATTCACCACATTGAACCCCTCAACGGGATTTAGCTACTCATGGTGGGATAAGATGCAAATGAACACATTTTCATTGAAATAAGAATGTAAGAATACAGAACAATGAAAGGATTCATAAGCTGGAAATAAAATAGATAGCTAAATATTATGGGTTTTTCAATTTACACAATCCTTCTAGAGTTCGCTAAGATACTCCACTCTCTCACTTTTACAAGGTGGGAATGGGTGAAACTCGCTACAAACCACAAGGTTTGATGTCTAACTCTCTCTCGGGTTAGAATTTGGTCATCTAAGATGGACCTCGGGCATCCCTACTCATTGGCGTCGAGCCAGGGTTCTGTCACCACCCTTTTCTTTCAAGTGAGTTCTGCTTGGATTTGGGTGCGAAGAAGACTCGTCAACAACGACCCGCGCGAGAATCAAAACGATCTCTGGTTTTCCAGAAATGCGGTCACATTTCTGAGCAAGATCCAGCTTTCCTCTGTTTTTCCTACACAGCAACAACTTAGTCAAATTCACTTAAAATCAAGTCTTTTTAAGCACAAATCAATAAAATTTTACTAAAGTGAACCTCAACATCCTAACTAAGCAACTTTAACATATTTTGAGCTCGGGAATAGTAAAATTGACCTAAACACTCAAGATTTGACCAAGAAATGAGCTAAAGATAAAGGTAAAATAGGTATATTTTTTACCCTTATCATACCCCCAAACTTAACTCATTGCTTGTCCTCAAGCAATTGCCAATCAGAACGTTAGAGATCAACTTTTTAATAGCAAATCAGAACGTGAGAGCTCAATATAATCAGAACATCAAATTTCATACATAGTAATCAATCATAGTGCTAGTAACAACTTTCAATTGCAAATCAAATGGCATGGAATCAAGTAAACATGTTGTTCAATATTGTTTTCTAAAAAGTTTTCCTTTCAGGAGAGGGCTCTACTCTAGTGCCAATCACAACATCTGAGTTTTCTAGGCATGAAGATTTCTATTGTTCTTTTTCAAAGCAAAACTCTCTCTAGTCCATCCTAACCAATGTGTTCAAACTACCTAACTTCTACTCATAGAGCCTAATGTAGTCCTTTTGGTTAAGAAAAACAAAACTTGATCATACATGAGTTACTAGACCTTTTCTATCTCCCCCAAACTTATTTGACTGCTAATGCTCCTTTTTTCAACTTCTTTTTCTCCCAAAAGTATCCTTGTTGTCATCTTTACCTTCGTTCTAGCTTATCGACACTTTGTGGTGAAGATATCTAGCTACGAGCAAAGTTCACAAACTTGGAATGGTACTCACTTCCTTAGGTAAACCTTTCATGCAGTGGCAAACCATGGATGTCATGAATGCCCCTGGTTACTCAGTAAACCCTAGGAAGAAGGGGAAACTCTCGGTTTTTTTTTTTTTTTTTTTTTTTTTTAACTACTGAGCACATATCCTTTTTCAGTAGTACAAATTTGCAAAAATTTGGCATTTAAGCATAACTATTTACAACATA
Organism: Luffa aegyptiaca; assembly: GCA_017139565.1. Taxonomy (NCBI): domain Eukaryota; kingdom Viridiplantae; phylum Streptophyta; class Magnoliopsida; order Cucurbitales; family Cucurbitaceae; genus Luffa; species Luffa aegyptiaca. Next base: position 45,274,497 of record CM029407.1, read on the forward strand.
AAGCATAAAGCACCCCCCCAAACTTAAAATTGGATAATGTCCTCATTAGCTTTGTTTTTTGAGGCATGGGCTTTACAAGGGGCTTTTTGTCTTTCAAAACTTTAAGGCTAAACTCTCCTAGAGTGTTAGAAAGGTTAAACACGAGGAAGTTTGGACTTAAGAAAATTTTGTAAAGAAAAAGACAAATGGAAAGCCTATGACTAGAAAACAACTCAGTTGAGACGGTGGCACTTTTGAGATAGAACAAAACTCTAGTTATCATCATAAGGGCTTAAAAGAAAACTCCTTTGAAAACATGTTTTTCTTCCAAAAGCACTTTTCCTTTTAAGAGTTGATTTTTTTCTTTTTTTTTTCTTCACAAATTCATAGGTAAAGCTCAAAAAACAGCAAGCAGATTTTTTATGGAAATATAACAACCCAAACTTATCTAGCTTTAAACTATTTACAAGCTATATAAACTACCCTATGAAAGCTATTAACAAACAAACAAAACAGCAACCTAAGCACTAAAACAACTAAAAACAGCAACCTAAGCACTAAAACAACTAAAAACAGCAACAACTCATACTAAAAATAGAATTTAAAACATGCAAAACTCAAAAAACAGCAAACAACTTAAAACAGAATTTAAAACTAAATAGAAACTAAAAACAGCAAACAACAAACAATATTATTCACAAAAATTTTCAGTCAAAGGGGATCAGAAAACTCCCCTAGTCCTCATCTGAGGAATTCTCCTTCTCTTCATCATCTTCATCATCATCATCTTCTTCATCTTTAGAAACTTCATCATCATTTGGCAGCAGTGATCGAGGGAAGTCAGGAAAGACTGGAGCAATGCTCGGGGCTATAGAGAGGTAGAACTCTCTGATGACTTCGTCTCGCTCCTTTGCATACGCCCAATACGTTCTCAGGTTGTCTCTGAGCATATCTATCTGTTGGTATGCGATGGCTAGGGCCTCTGATGAAGGTGATGGCCCTGTGAAAGGAGTGTGCTGGGATGGAGACACTGTATTTGGCCCTGATTGAGGAGTGTCTTGTGAGGTGGAGGCTTTATCCTTCCTCTGGATGTTGTTCTGTTGGAGTTTCCTGATCAAGGACAAATCAATGGCCGGCTTGAAAAAGTGACGCTCGTCTTTACCTGGCACAATCTTCACCCTTTGACAGAGTTGGGTGATGAGTGAGCCAAAGAAAAGCTTGACTGCCCTTTTCCACCCCCAAGCTAGTATCTCCTCTCTTATGATGCTCCCCACATTGATTTCCAACCCCTTCATGATGCAGTAGAGGAGCATAACTCTTTCTACTGAGATGGTACTATCGTGCGTGGTTGGCATCAAGCGGTTCTTGATGAAGTGAAGCCAATCTGCCAATTCAGGCTTTAAGTCACTTGGCACAAGAGACTTCACTTTGGTCTGTGATTCTTTCCACTGAACCCCTTTGTTGGCCACAATTTTCAAAGCTTCCTTCATTTGCTTGACCGACGGGTTCCTGATCACATCATTCCCTCGTGGATGTAAAGGTGTCTTAATCCTGTACACCTTGTTGATGTCGACTAAGGAGAAACTGACCATCTTCCCCCTCACTACTGCCATGCTAATACTTTCCTCCCTTAGGCCTACATAGAACTCTCGGACCAACGGCACCACGACCTCCTGAGGATGAGCACAGAAGTTTTGCCACTTATACTGAGAAATGATCCTGCTCACAAATTCTGGCAGTGCTCTCGCTTGATTGGAGAACCCTTTTTCATTGAGGAAATATCTCTTCCTCATTATCTCCATTCTCTCCTGAAAGTTAACATCTTTAAAAATCTCAGAGAATGGATTTTTGGGTGATGGAGCCTTCGGTGACTTGGCCTTAGGCTTGGCAGGTGAGACGGTAGGAGGAACTGATGGAGAGGCGTCCATGGACCTCGTCCTCGGCCTCTTGGCAAATATAGGATCATTCTTGTTCTTTGTCCTTCTCTCGGCCTTTATCTCTCTCTTTCTCTTCCTTCTCAGTGCTGCAGAGATAGGAACTTGGTCATCATCCAGTTCCTTTATCTCTGAATCTGTTTCTGTATCTGAATCACTGTCACTGGAGGTCTCGGCCTCCCTATCTTCTTTTCCTTCTTCATTTCTCTTCTCCCCCGAAGAGGTACTGTCTGCAGCTGGTTGATCATAGTGAATAGAGGCTCAAAACCCTCTTCAGCTGGCTGATCATTAATGGCCTCAGTTAGGTCTTCTTTAGAATGCGGCCCAGATGCGGTCACATTCTGTCCTTCTTTTTCTTTTTCTGTTTCTTCTTCTTTTTCTAAATTTTCTTCAGTTGGCCCCTGTTGGGCCTCTTCTTCTACCCTCCCTTGCAGCACTTCAGCCTCACTTTGAGCCTTGTGAAGTGGCTCAAAAGTTGCAAGGAAGTCTTCAGCTTCCTTCCTTCTTTTTTCATTTTCTTTTATTTCTTCCCTTCTCTTTTTCTCTTCCTCAAGAAGTTGCAAGTCAATAGCTGCCCTCCTGAGTTTTTCTCCTAGCTCTCTTTCTTCTTCCTCAGCTAATTTGGCCCTCTCGGCCTCTTGTTCTTCTTCTTTTCTTCTCTCCTCTTCATCTCTTTCCTTTGCAAAATTGTCTTCCTCAACCATTTTCGGTTTCTCCATCTCTTTCTCCTCTACAATCTCTCTCAAAGCATCCTGCTCAGTCTTGTACCCTTCTACAATTACGAGGGGCCCTTGCCACTGCCTGGCAGATTATTCCTTCAAAAACGTCTGGAGGCATCCTCGCAGTTTTGAGGGGCTCAATTGTTATTGGCTTTTCAGATGTAACCTTCTTCAGACTCTTCTTTCTTGCATTGTACGTCTCAAACGGTTTGGTCCTGCAAGAAGAGGAAGGGTTAGCAGAAGGTTCAGAAACCTTGCCCATTGGAATTTCTCCTCGTCGAAAAGCTTCAGCTGCCTTGGTGGCTTCTTCTTCGTCTCTCGCCTGTTGGCTTCTTCCTCAAGAGCAGCTCTTCTCTTGGCTCCCATCTCTCGGATCATCGTAAACCAATCCCTTGATCGTTTTCTGAACTGTTGAGTGGCGGGCTTTTGGATTTGGTGAACAGCAGCGGCGCACGTGACCCTTCTTGGAGCAGATGAACTCGGCATCTCCCTCGAACTAGTCGGCATTGCCGAAGAAGATGGAGTTTGAACATTGGGCTCTTGTTTCACGACCGCCAACGAGAATCCCGTTGGTCTCGTTCTTCGTGTGCTTTGCATGGGTGTTACGGGGGTCTCTTCTTGCCTTCTAACGTTTTCCTCAACTTCGTGGGTTGCTCGTACACTTTGAGATCGAGTGTTCTTGCTTGTGGATGATGATCCTTGTGTGTTCTTCATCTTCTTGATCGTGGGTTTTTTCGGTTTCAAGGTGGAGAGAATATGGAGAGTTGAGGGTTTGACTTGAATGCAAAGAGCTGAGAGTTTGGTGAGCAGAAAAAAAGCTTAAGTCAAGCTATTTATACTTTTCCAATTAGGTCACGTGCAGGTTAAATGAAATTTGTGACTCCCTGATTATTCGGACAAATGCGATCGCATTTCCAAATACACTGGGAGGAAATACGGTCGCATTTCACCCAGTTCCTGCCTTATTCTTTTTTTTTCTAACTTTTCTGCCTTCCGACTTTTGATTTTTATTTTTCCTGAAACACTCATAAACATGTTAGAAAGCTCACATGCTTAATCCTGAATTATTTCTATATTTTTTTTCCTTTTTCTTAGCTTAAAAATGTTTTGATCAATTCAACTTCCAGGTAAGTCCCCAGGTAGAGGTGTTCCCTACGGTCACCTTAAATACCTCAGCCTAGTCAGGACTTTCATTAGACAAAGTTCCCTCTTGATCAAAAATCATTTATTTTCAACAAACTCATAATTTTTCTCATTTTTCCATTTCAAAACAGGCTAGGCACAAAATAACATGGACTTTTCAAACTCCCAGGTAAATCCCCAGGAAAAGGTGTTCCCAATGGTCATCTTAAGTACCTTTTCCTAGATAGGATTTTCCTAGACAGAGTTTTTACTCTTATCCAGATATTTTGCTTTTCGCTCTTACTAACCTAAGCATGAACAACCTATACTAACAAAGCAAATGCTAAACTTAATTAAGAAATCAAAAGAACAATGATTTATTGCATAAAACAAATTGCTGAACAACAAATGAATGGAAGCAGTAAGAAGTAAAGAAGAGCAAGAATTTCCCTAGTTCTTGGAAGATATGTCCTCCATATCAGAGGTCTTAGGCTCATCCAGGTGGGATGATAAAAACGGAGGGCAATTTAAGCTTCATTAGATGAGCTGGCCAAGAACATCCGCTTGATAGCCTCATCCCTCACTCGAGCATAGGTCTAATAGTCTTTCTTCTACTCCTTTTTTGGATCTTCCTATCTCATGTTTTCTTCTTCTTGTCTCCTAACTTTATAAACTTCCTGAAACATAAACAAACACATCAAAAAGTTCAAAAGCTCAAATATGTCTTTTTTTCTTCTTCTTTTTTTATATATATTTTTTTACTTATTTAGGCAAAGAAAAAGAATAACTTAGCTTATCCCCAACAGGGAGATTAAAGCTTCATTCCTACTTCTTGCACAACAAACTTTCATCTTGACCCTAGGTCTTGATAATGGGCGAGATTTGAGTCTTAACTGAGGCATTTTAATCATGGAATGCTTTGCTTCTATTATCAGCTCACTCAAACTGCTCTTGAATGTAGACTTTGCAGTCTTATCTTCTGCCACATATTGCCAATGTTCATCCTCCATGATTTCTTCTTTGATTTCTTCCTCGAATGGCATTTTTTGCAAGCTACAACAAGCAAAGGAATCATTAGGATCAAAATAAAAACATCCCTTCATTTCTTCAGGGTGTTCTAATGCCTGGAGCACATTGAAGTTCACTTGTTGTGGAGTGACATCTTCAAGGCTCATTGCAATTTCTTTTTCTAGTGTTTTCTCTTTATTCTCTTTTTTAGGCGATTCTTCTTTAATCTCTTCTCTCTCTTTTGTCTCCTCAATATTTTCAAGTGCTGGAATGCTACTTGCTTCTACTGGGAGTTCAGGGTCTTCATGCTCCATTACAATTTGAAATGACATCCCTTCGTATTGTTCTTGTGTTTCTTGTCCACCTTCTCTTTGGTGTCAGACAAGATTTCTTGTTGACTATTTTTCAATTCCTCTATCAATTGCCCTACTTGAGTCTTCAAGCTCTTTATCGTGGCATCATTCCTTGCCATGTATTCTCTTATGAGTTCTTCCAAGTTGGTTGACACTTGTGGTTCCATCTCTTGTTGCATCTCTTGATGGGCATACTGATCTTGATATTGGTCTTCAAAAGTAAACAGACATCCTTGCTCCAAATGACGTGTTGGGTTGTTGTTACTACTATCTTGTTGGTGTTGCAACCATCCTCGGTAAGGATCGAAAATAGGACTCTGGTTGTCTAGTTGCCCTGTGTAATAAGGATTAGATGGACAAGTTTCAAAGGAAGAATGAATATTAGCACAATAAACACAAAAGAAATTAGAGTGACAGGCCATTGATGGGATTTGTGCACTCAATGTTGTGATGATGTCTTCTTCCACATGTGGGTTATCTTGAGCTATCAAACCCTCTGGCTATGTTTATCTTCTATCGCCTTTTTCTTTTTTCTTTTTTTCTGTTTTTTGGCCAACAGGAGGATCGACTCCTGGTAGATCTATTAAAAGTTCTCAAGTGTAAGAAGCTTCTTCAAGATGTTTCCGTGCGCTCAACTCCTGTTGCTCTTTCTTCCTATCTCAAGGTCTAGCTCGACGAGACAATGCACTTTGCACATGCACCAACTTCAACCTACAAAAGATACTGCAAGCCAAAGTTAGATTTCCTTAAGACAGAAATGCAGTCGCAATCTGATCACAATTTCAGAAACAAATCTGGTTTCACTTTTAGTCCTCGGCAACGGCGCCAAAAACTTGGTGCGTGTGTGAGCTGAATGGATGGAATGTGAGATAAGATGAAATGATAATAATAGAGAAATATTCAACAAACATTTAAGTGCAAGTATACACGGTCACACGTAGTAATAAAAAAAACCTTAGAAAGTATTCCAAGGGTATCGATCCCACGAGGACGAAACTGGAAATTCAGATTTGAAAAGGAAATTACTCAGCTTGATTGCTTTGAAACAAATGTAACAAAAGAAATAAGTTGAATGATTGGGTTTTTGAAAAGATAAACAAACAAGCAAATAAATGAAAGAATAACAATAAGAAATAAACGAGGTATTCAACATGGATTCATCCCTAAGGTAATGACTTTAAACATGCAATATTCAATCTTAAGTCTATTCAATGCATTGGGTTAGATTTAACTTCTATTTGGAACTTGTTCCCAAGAACCGTTAGAAGGCTAAGCGAGTACCGTTATGCACATTTCTCTGACAAGACTCCGACATAGATAATTCACGAATGCAACCTATAACCCTATAGTCGATATAGAGTGCCTTAGGCAGCTTGCTCTATACCGCCGAACAATCTCTTTCGAGCTTTTTCTCCTATATCACCTTTATGAGAACTGATATTGTTTGTCCCTTTCGAGATCAAACTCACATAGCATGCAAAGTCTAAGTGATCAAGTTAAACTTAGCAAGATTAGAGTGATAATCAATAAAGAATGACATACATTGAATATAAACTTAAGCAAATAGAGAACTTTCAAGCCATTAAACCGTAAGGGAATTCATCACATTGAACCCCTCAATGGGATTTAGCTACTCATGGTGGGATAAGATTCAAATGAACACATTTTCATTGAAATAAGAATGTAAGAATACAGAACAATGAAAGGATTCACAAGCTGGAAATAAAAGAGATAGCTAAATATTATGGGTTTTTCAATTTACACAATCCTTCTAGAGTTTGCTAAGACACTCCACTCTCTCACTTTTACAAGGTAGGAATGGGTGAAACTCTCTACAAACCACAAGGTTTGATGTCTAACTCTCTCTCGGGTTAGAATTTGGTCATCTAAGAAGGACCTCGGGCATCCCTACTCATTGGCGTCGAGTCAGGGTTCTGTCACCACCCTTTTCTTCCAAGTGAGTTCTCCTTGGATTTGACTTTGAATCACGAGCTTATATAGTGTAGAAATTGGTTGAGAAGCTGTGAAATAGGTGTTGGAAGGTTGCCCAGTCAGTTTCGGGGTCAAAATGGTCGGTTAGGTGCGAAGAAGACTCGTTAACAACGACCCGCGCGCGACTTGGAACGGTCTCTGGTTTTCCAGAATTGCGGTCACATTTCCATTTTGCCTTCCCAGATATGCGGTCGCATTTCTGGACAGGATCCAGCTTTCCTCTGTTTTTCCTACACAGTAACAACTTAGTCAAATTCACTTAAAATCAAGTCTTTTTAAGCACAAATCAACACAATTTGACTAAAGTGAACCTCAACATCCTAACTTAGCAACTTTAACATATTTTGAGCTCGGGAATAGTAAAATTGACCTAAACACTCAAGATTTGACCAAGAAATGATCTAAAGATAAGGGTAAAATAGGTATATTTTTTATCCTTATCAGTTATCAATTAGCATGGGTGAGAGTGGCCAATACACCGACTCAATATGCCTTCCTTTTTGGGGACAAAATCGAGTGGGAGGCTGGGGACATGACAACACAAGAAGGAATTCACTTCTTCCCACTTCTAGGAGAAGTAGATGAGTGTTCCCTTAAGTGGTGACTCCGGGACTTGAACAAAGGGATCTCGCCCTCTCATTGGCCCGAGAGGAACTTTCTGTTTATTGGTTGGACCATAAACAGGTTGTTCATTAGAGGAGCACTTGTACTTAAGGAGATAGAAGTAACACAGGGGTAAAACGGTAATTTGACCCAACTGTGGTTACGAACACTCGTGAAGGATTGACTTATTGATATAAGTCTATATCCGTGGACACATAAATGTTCTACAGTGAGAAGAGTTCAGTTGTGGGTCTTTAGTGGAATGACCCATAGTTAATGAATATTGGTTAACCTGATTAATGAGTTTAATTAGTTAACCTCATATCATTGGAGATTCTGATCTGTAGGTCCATTAGGTCCCGCTGCTAGCTCGTAAAGAGTAATTAGGAACAATTATATCTTGAGAGAATTTGAATAGTTCAAATTAATATTGGGAACTAAGTTAATTGTATGAGATACAAATTAATATAATGTATAGTGATACATTAAAATATAAAGTCTAATTTGAAATTAAACTTTATTATTATGAGTGAAATAAACATTTGAAGAAGTTCAAATATTAATATGAATTTGATTCATATTAAATTTATAGGATATAAAAGAATTTGAAGGAGTTAAATAATTGAAGGCCTAAAATTAAATATATGATATTTAATTGGGTAATTAATTAATTAACTAATACAATGTCTGAAATTAATTATATGATATTTAATTTGTGATTAATTAATGGGAAAAATACACTTTTGGTCCCTAAGGTTTGGTTTAGGTTTCGTTTTGATCCCTGAGGTTTCAAACTCAACATTTTAGTCACTGATGTTTGCATTTAGTAGCATTTTGGTCCCTCCATCAATTTTTCCTTTAAAAACTAACGGTTTATTGACATCGCACCTATTTTTTTTATTAAAAAATTATTTTTAAAATTTTAAAAATAAAATAATAATTAAAAAAATAAAAAAATAATAATTTTTTTAAAATTTCATTTTCCCTTTTCTTTTTCCCCCCCATTTCTTCTTCTTCTCAACCTAACCATCATCTTCTTCCTTCAACCAACATCCTCCTTCTTTAAGTCCGACCGCCGGCTGTGCTTTTTTTTTTTTCTTTTTCTTTTTCTTCTTCTCCTCCTCTTCTCTTTTCTCTTCTCCCACTTTCTTTTTTTTTTAATCACACGGAAGATCTGAAAATTGGGGAGGAGGGAGGTCCCTCCTCCCTCCCCGTCCAGATCTGAGCGGAGAGGGAGGAGGGAGGAGGGACCTGGACGGGAGGGAGGAGGGACCTCCCTCCTCACCAATTTTCGGCGAGAAACCGAGGAGGAAGGAGGTCTCTCCTCCATCCCTCCTTTGTTCTATTAAAAAAAAGAATAAGAAGAAGAAGAAAGTGGGAGAAGAGAGAAGAACAAGAGAAGAGGATGAGAAAAAGAAAAGAAAAGAAGAAAAAAAACAGTGTTGTTGCCGGCTGCCTGAGTTAAGGAAGAAAGGATGTGGTTGAGAGGAAGATGATGATAGTTGGGTTGAGAAGAAGAAGAAAGGATAGGAAAAAGAAGAGAGAAAATGAAAAGTTAAAAATATATATATTTTAATTATTTTATTATTATTTTATTTTTAAAATTTAAAAAATAAATTTTTAATAAAAAAATAGGTGTCACGTCAAGAAACCGTTAGTTTTTAACAGAAAAATGGATGGAGGGACCAAAATGCTACTAAATGCAAACCTCAGGGAGTCAAATGTTGAGTTTGAAACCTCAGAGACCAAAACGAAACCTAAATCAAACCTCAGGGACCAAAAGTGTATTTTTCCCTTAATTAATTAAAGAAATAGTTAATTGGAAATTAATCAATTATGAAAATAATTAATCACTTATGAAAGTAATTAATCATTTATAGAAATGATTTAATCACTTATGGAAGTGATCAATCATTTATGGAAAAGATTACACAATTATGGAATATATTGGTTATGGAATTGATTAATTATGGAAAAGATTAAATCAGTTATGGAAATAATTGATTTTAAATGAATATTTTATTCATGGTCTTTCTTCTATAAATTGAACATTAACCCTAAGGTTTACCTACTACAACATATGGCCACCATAAGGCCCTCTCATATTCTCTCAACTCAAGAACTCTAGGGAGAATTTTCTCTCTAGAGTTTTTCCCATTCAAGATTAGGTAGTCCCACAACTACGTTCCTAATCTCAGAGTTATAGCGGAGAAGATTAATTGGTGGTGTCCCAATTGTTGACACTTGGTCCAAAATCAAGAAAGGCGTTCTTGATATTTCAGAGACGACAACGACGGTATGTTTGCTTCTCCCCTTTAGATTTAGATCTAATACTTTTGTATGCTTAGCCTTAAGTTTGTATAGAATTTGTTCTATGTTTTTTGTCAATGTAATGGTATTTTTGGATAAACAAAATTAACTACGAATCAGTCCCAATTACGCTTCGGCTTTAACGGAATTAGGAAATTCCAAATCCTTCATGTGTAATACCGGTCGGGAGGGAAACACATGATTATTTCTCACTTAAGCGTCAGTAGTCAATCAATTCATTGTATGCACTGCATCAGGGGCGGATCCATGAATGGGCCAGAGGGGCACGTGCCCCCCTCAAATTATCCCATCTTTATATTTTAATATATTATAAAGGAACGTTTATAATATTAATAGATAAAAATCATACCGAGCATCAAAACTTACACTTGGTTCATTGGTAGGGGGCACCATGCTTTCCTTAGGGGCTAAGGTTTAAATCACACGGGGTTCAGGTTTTTTTTTTCGAATTTTGTCACCTGCCAATTTTCCTTGCCTTCAAACATTCAAATTTCTCCTTGATTTTTCTCCTTGATTGATGGGCTTAATTAAAAATCCAAAACCAACCATTAGGTTAAAAATTATAGGAAAGTGGTGATAATTTTGTACATATTTTTGTTTCAATAGTGTATTTGATTACATGATAATTTTGTACTTTTTTTTTTTTTGAGGTCTCCCATTCTTTCAATTTCAACTTTCGCCATAGCTTTTAAAAATAAAAATGATAGTTTTCTATCAATGATAGAAAATTTATATCTTTGATAGTTCTATCAGTGATAGAATGATAGTTTTTTATCATTGATAGAAATCAATCTTTCAATCGGTGATAGAAAGATAGATTTTTTTTCTAAAAAAAAAAAAGAAAGATAGATTTCTATTAGTGATAGAAGGTTTTATATCACTAATAGAAATCTTCTATCACCTAATTTGAACTACAACCAATCACCTTACTAAATTTATTTGTGACAGAAAACAATAGTAAATTCCAAACAAAACACATAAATAACTGATATAATTTTATCACTGGTGATAGAATCTATCAATGATTAAAAAAAAAAATTATGCATATTGTGCCCCCCTATGTGAAATTCCTGGATCCACCACTGCACTACATTAAAGTTTTATTAATCGCACGTGGCCGCTGCGGTGAAAGCCTTGATAACTCATCTCTCACTGTTTCTTGTTCCATCGCATAAGTTTTATTTCGTATTCAATATCGCATGTTCATCCAACTTCATTTAATATTTAACCCCAACAATACAATAAAAGTAAGCTTCAAATATCCCTACTCTACTATTGTTTTTCAAGGCATTCAAAAGGAAGAAGAAGAAGCAAAAAAAGTGTTTAAGGGATGGAATCAAGGATAACACTAAACCTGCTCGTTTTTTGAGGTACATATGCTTGAGACAAGGCCTTACCAAAATTCAACTTCCAACTAAACTATATGATTTTCATTGTGTTCTAGGTTTTTTTTTTTTTTTTTTTTTTTTTGGTAGAATGGAGGGTTTGGTTTGTTGGTGGGTGAGGAATCTAGGGCTTTTCTTGGTTGTGGTTGATCCAGTGGTTGAATGTTTTTTTCCTCAAAACCCTCCCCTAAGCTCAACAAGAAGAGTTTATAAAAGCTAAAACCTTTTCCTCCTTGATGAAATAAAATTTGTTGGATTTTTTTTTTTTGGCACAATTGCACCCTTAAACTTTGAATTGTAAGACCTAAACCCTTAAACTTACACAATTGTTAAAATTGGTTCCTCAAACTTACATATTTGTAAAAATTGGATCCTCAAACTAGGTCCCGTTTGATAACCATTTGTGTTTTTCTGTTTTTGGTTTTTTTTTTAAGAAAAAACAAAAAACATATATGTTTGATAATTTTTTTTTTTTTTCTGTTTTTAAAAAACAAAAAACCAAACTTGTTTGATAACTGTTTTTGGTTTTAAGTTTTTTAAAAATTAGAGAGATGAAAAGATGTTTTAGAGAGAGAAATATGTATAGAGACATTGAAACATAAATTTAGAGATACAAATATAAATACTTTCGAGAGAAAAATTAAACATAGAAAAGTTCGAGAAGTGAGAGAAAATGTTTAGAGAGAGAATATTAGTTAGACTCCATAAAAGCGATATTAGTTATAGAAAAAAGAAAATAAGTTAGGGTAGAAGAGATAAATTTTAGATAGAAAAATTAAATAAAAAGAGAAATTTTAGAGAGATAGCAAGGTTAATAGTAAAAGATATGCTAAAAAAAATAACGATAAATTAGAAAAATAAAGAAAAGGTTTAGTGAGAGAAAATTTTGGGAGATTTTTTTTCCAAAATAAAATGTAGAATATGTTTATTAGGAATAGAAAAGTAATATATGGATAAATTTTTAGAAATAGATGAGTTATGGAGGAAAAAAAAGTTTTGAGAGAAAATTTTGTAGAGAGAAAAATGTTTTAGAGAGAGAAAAAAATATAAAAAAGAATTTATGAGAAAGAAATAGGTAAAAGAGGAAAAAAAAAAAACAAGAGCATTAGAAGAAAAATAGGTTTTTGAAAGAAGCAGCATGTATCGATTGCCCTCCGACAAGACTGGGAGTTGCATATGAAGAAAGAGATGATAATGGAAACTTTCTTCTCGTTGGGAGTTACAATGGCAATCCTCGGCAGCTACACAATATAATTGTCGATCCACTTGGTGCTTGCCATCGCAATCAAAACTCTATTTTTCTTATTTCAATTTAGAGTTTTGATTACAGATAACAAACCTGATGTTTTGGGGCCGTGCAACTGGGGGTTTACTTTTTGGGGGGTTTTGTTTTGATTTTTTCAATTAGGTTAGCTAAAGGGTTTAATTTTTTAAATTAAAAGTTTCAGGGCCATCTGGGGTTTGATTTTTACAAAGGTCTAAGTTTGAGATCCAATTTTAACAATTGTGTAAGTTTAAGGGTTTTGTTTTTACAATTCAAAGTTTGAAGGTGCAATTGCAACAACTACTATACTTTAGGGGTGGTTTTTGCATTTTTTTTTTTTTTTTTTTTTTTAAAAATTTGAAAATCATGCCAAATGCAAGCTTACATTGAAAATGTTAAAAGGGTTTTGGCAACCAACTCAAAAATTCAAATATTTACCCCTTTTATCTTTTGTAATTTTTCTAACCAAATTGGCCTTCTCCAACCAAACTAGGAAGTAATGAGACAAAAATGCATCAAAACAATCAACCCTAATTAAAGCAAATTTGCAAACATAATTATGCATTTTTTTTTTTGAAAAAATACTTCATTAATTAGAAAAAACCAGTACAACCTAACTCTTTCTCCATTAAGGAGGCAATAACTGCTGGGAGACAACCCTCCCTCCAAAAGAATTTCCCTTCTAGCATGGAAGGGTTACAAAAAAGATCAAAATTATCACACCCAACGGCTGACCCTCCAGGAGGCACATGCTTCGTCTCTGGCAGTAGACCGGTCGCCGCTTGCGCCAAGAAGTGCGCACAAGTATTGATGCCTCTTGGGCATTTCGAAAATTTTATGACGCCGGCAGACTTCGTAAGGGATTCTACTTCGCTCATCACTGTCTTGGAGTTCGACAGATGTTCGCATTCGAAGTATAGGATTTTGATCACCTCCCCAACATCTGATTCAACAATCACCGGCGGTTTAGGCGTTTGATTCCTCTCCAGGTATTTCTTCAAGCCTTCTCTCATAGCTGTTGTTTCCAACGTCTTGATCGACCAGTGGCTATTGATTTTCTTGCATCCAAACTCCAAAGGAGATCCTGAGGAATCACGGATTATCCAACCAACCACACCCCTCTCCTCGACTGAATTCCATGAGGCATCGGTATTCAGTTTAAGGCAATTGTCAGGGGGGATTCCATTTGTCCGGATTCAGAAGGCTCTCCCCGCAACATCCAGACAGGTTCTTATCTTTGCTTCTTTTATGCTCCGCGAGATTCTTCTTGATTAGCCTGATTAGCTTGTTGTGGTCTGTCTTATCATTTTCGATCGTGACTCTGTTTCTGAAGTTCCACACCGTCCAGCAAACGAGCGTCGCTTCCTCCCTTTCTTCTATGCTCAACTTGCTTGTAATCCACTCCCACCACGACTCCATTGATGTCTTGTCCCTGAAAAAGAAGGAGGCTTCCATAAGTTTTTGGAAGAAGAGGGTCCAAATTTCCTTTACCTTCTTACACTTCCACAACGCATGTGTCGCATCCTCCCTAACTTTCCTACACACAGAACACAAGGGGTTAATGTCTAGACCTCTTAAGATTAGGTTCCTTTTAGTAGGGGTGACATTTTTAACAATACTCCACAGGCATATTTTTTCTCTCGGTAGTATATTCAGGTTCCATATACTTCCCCAAATTTTAGTCTTTTCAGTCCTCGAGCAGGATGCTTCTTTGGATTTTTGGATGTTTGAGGCTAAATGATACGCACTCCTGACCTTAAAGACACCCTTATCATCCAAGGCCCATATGATTTTGTCTCTTTCGTGGGGGGAGCCAATGGGAATGTCTAGTATATCTTCAACATCCGAAGGGCAGAAGCTCCTTTTGACCAATTCCTCATCCCATTGGCCATTGTTCTTAATTAGAGAGTTCACCCGCCTCCCTTTTAGATCCTCTGTCACCATACAAGGGAATCGATTTCCTTTCCTGCCAAGCCAACGGTCTTCATCTATGTATATGCGGTTCCCGTTCCCCACTCTCCACTTGTATCCCTCTTTGAATAGTTCCCTGCCCCACACAATGCTCCTCCAAGTTAATGATGAGTTTTTTCCTATCAGGGCTTTGAGAAAGTCCCCTGTTCTACAGTAGCGCCCTTTAAGAACTCGAGCAAGGAGGCTTTCTGGGGATCTGAGCAATCTCCAACTCTGCTTTGCCAATAGGGCTTGGTTAAACAGATGTAGGTCCCTAAAACCAAGACCTCCTTCCCTCTTGCTCTTGCAGAGGCTACCCCATTTTTCCCAATGTATTTTTTTCCTATTTCCAACCGATCCCCACCCAAAACGAGCACATAGCTTATTGATTTCATCACATAGGCCTTTAGGAATTTTGAAACAGGACATGGTATAGGTGGGTATTGCTTGTATGACCGCTTTTAGGAGAATTTCCTTGCCCCTGTGGAAAATAGTTTTTCGCTCCACCCTTGCAAGATGCTTTCAATTTTCAATTTAATCTTCCCAAACAATCTGGCCTTGCTTCTTTCGCTTTCGGATGGCGTTCCAAGGTAAGTGCCTAGCGATTTTGTTTGCTTGATCCCTAGCACCTTCCCAATGCTCTAAGCCTCCCTGACTTCCACGTTTTTGCTCACCATGAACATGGACTTCTCCAAGTTAATGGCTTGGCCGGATGAACACTCATATCTTTTAAAGACATTCTTGATAACTTGGCACTCCTTAGTGTTTGACCTGCAAAACAGAAGGCTATCATCAGCGAAGAATAAGTGGGTAAGAGGGGGGCAGTGATTGTTAATTCTAAAACCAACCAAGTTTTTGTTAGACACTTCCCTGTTTAAGATCCCTGAGAAGCCTTCAGCGCACACTAGGAATAGATATGGAGACAACGGATCGCCTTTTCTGATTCCTCTACTGGGCTTAAATTCTTCTTGTGGACTCCCATTGATTAATACCGAGAACGTCACCGTTTCAATACATTTCATGATTTTATGAGTCCACTTGTTGCTGAATCCCAACTTAATGAGCATTTCTTTTAGGAATTTCCATTCTACACGATCGTATGCCTTGCTCATGTCGAGCTTGATGGCCACCTGACCCTCTTTCCCTCTTTTCTTGTTACTAATCGCATGTATACATTCAAATCCTACTAGCACATTATCCGATATGAGTCTTCCTGGAATGAAGGCCGCTTGAGTAGGGGATATCACTGAGTCCAGAACTTTTTTGAATCTATTAGCGATTGTCTTGGCAATGATCTTATATCCCACGTTGCACAGGCTTATTGGCCTAAACTCTGTCATCTTCTGAGGGCCGGATACTTTCGGAATTAGCGTGATAATAGTTTTGTTTAGTGGGCTTATGTCTTCATCTCCATTTAGAATGTTCAAGCAAACTTGCACTGTCTCCTCCCCCACAATATTCCAATAGCCTTGGTAGAAGGATGCATGGATGCCATCTTTTCCTGGTGCCTTACTCGGATTGAAGCTTTTCACCGTTGCTGATTCGTTGTCAGAATAATCAGAAATATAGTCGTAGATAATAATCAATCCAAGCATAAATTGACACAATCAAGTAATACCTGGTGAGTCCAAGGTCGAATCCACAGGGAAGGGATATATGCAAAGCTTTTAATAATATTTACTGACCTACACTCTAAGACGTGTGATATTGTATAAAAGAACAAATAAATAAGTTGGTAAGATTTGAATCACTTGTAGAAAACAAGACATGCGACCAGAAAGAAAGAAAAGGTATTTAAAGATTTTAGTATCAAGGTTGTCGCGGTTGCAACTTCTTGCGTTTATAAGAACCTTGTGACTCATACTTTGATTAATTGATCCATTAATGCCTAAGTGAGAAAAAATCATAAGTTTCCTTTCCGGTACTCCTTTGCGTTTGGCAGAAAACTATCAAGAGGTTATTTGGCTAGTTCATACGTTTGGTGCAGTTCTCTAAACCTTACAAGGGATTGCATTAGTCACAACGCAGTCTCAGCTCATGCATGCACTATCTTTTAGCGGTAGTGTTTTAATGCTACCAAGACTACATGACATGCGCTAGCTTGCTCTACCTAGAGGTGTCCGCATGCATTACCTGTCAGGGATTTAGCATACTGCTACCTCATCCAGCTGGCCAAGCGAGAGTTAGTAATGAAAATAGTATCGCAACTAAGTAGTAAGCAATTAATGTTTCAGTTAACTCAAAGTATGCGCTTACAAAATATTCTTATCGCCGCATGAGGTGCTTGCGCTAAGCCTTGAAGAAGAAATTAACTCATGTGAGCAGAACTCAACATCATGAAATAAAACATTCCACACATAAGTTCGCTCCTAATTCACAACCCTAGGTGATTTCTCCTTCTCTTCCTTCTCCCTTCTACTTCGAATGAATTCTTTGAATCAATGAATGAATTAATATTTCTTTGAATGACTTTGGCTTCTATTTATAGGAGAGGGAAGATAACTTCTCTAAGTAATTGCCCACTTGCTTTAATCATCATTTTAGCCAAATTGCGCAACTTTTCTCCCCTTTTTCCGTCCACTTGCGTCGATTGCTTTAGCTTGTGTCAGCGCTGTCTCTTCATTATCTTATCTGTCTCTTGATCTTCTTGGAATGTGTGCCTGTACTGAGAAGAAACTTTGAAAAACACTTGAATTAGTTGCGTTAGCATTCTGTATTTCATAATTTTCTTACCGCATACATGAACATAGCTCGCCGCCTACAACAATCACATTTCTCTTTCTTTTTGCGCTGAGATAACGCATCTTAGGATCCTTTGGCCTTATTTTAGCTTAATTTTAAAGGAAAAATAACTTGCTTTTTGCAAGTTATCAAACCCCAAAACTTAAACTATTGTTTGTCCTCAAGCAATGCCTTATATCACTTTGCGAGATTTTTACTTAGCTCATCAATGCTTGCGGTCTTAGCATCCTCTTTTCTCTTTTCCTTCTACGCATTACGTACTTAAGGTTAGCTTTTGCCAAATTTCCTCCATTGCTTAAGGAAAGCTCCATGCGCTAAGATTCTTCCTTGCGTTAACTCAGCCAATATTCCCTTGCATGTCCTGGGAGCATAAAAGCTATATATATATCCGCAAAAGTTTTTTTTGTTTTTTAGAAAGCAATTAATGTAATCAATAGACATCAAAACACATGCTTTCGTTTTGGCTTACCCACATTTGTGATGAAAGGTATCCAACTATGGGCATTACATTTTTTTACTGTCCTTTATGCTCATAGGTTGCATTTGTCTTCGCGCAGTGGCAAACTATGGGTGTCATAAATGCCCCTGGCTACAAACATGCCGCTACCCAGAGGAAAGCATTATTTATTTATGCTCTAACTCCCCCCCCCCCCCCCCCCACACTTAATATGGACAATGTCCCCATTGTCCCCCAAACTCACACTGTAGCGCATGGACTGAAGAAAATCAAGGCTGAGTTGCAGCAAGTCGAAAATGCGAAGGATTTTTCCTTAAGGTCTGAGGAAATGAAGACAAAGGTTAAACTAATTTAAGTAATGCGGTAAAAAAAATCAGACAGTCAGATGCTTGGATTTAAAACAAAGGAGCTAACGCAGAGAAGTTGCTAGAAAAGACATTATTTCAAGGCAGAGACAAAAGTGCGATGAGATAAACAACTAGATATATTAATGTATTGCGATACAAAATTATAAACAAGAGCGCATACATTTAAACCAAAACAAAAGAAGATAAGGAAAGTAAGTGATAGCTTCTATTCCTGCGGTAGTGGCGGTGGGGGTGGTTGCGGACTCCTCGACGCATGTGGGACTCTTGGAGGACGCATCTGAGAAGGGCCTGTACCAGAAGGTCTTTGCTGCGTGGTTGGCCGCACAAACAAATTTGGCGTGACAGGCAGGAGACCAAAAGATTTCGTCCATCACATCAAGAAGAGGACTAAGGCATTTACTCTCTGCGATAGTTCTTCTTGTTGCTTGCGCAACAACTCCTGCTGCTGGCACATCCTCTCTTGCTGCAATCGCAAGGGCTCTGTGACTTCTCAGATCATTCGCCGCAGCTCTGAAAAGATCAAGGCGGTGTCCACATCAAGTGGTTGTTCTGCCGCAGCCTGACTTGCGCTCGCAGAAGCTGCTGTTTGTGGCGTAGGGGTTGGCGCAGGAATTTCTTCGTTATTGCGTGGAGGGCTGAGAAATTGAGCTTCAAAGATTTCCTCCGAACGTAATTCTTCTTCCTGTTGCAGAGGGGGTGTTTGCTGGACTGAAGGAGGGGGAGGCGGCGGGGGTGGAGGTTTCAAGGATGATTGAGGCTGAGCGCAAACAGTGCTTTCCTGCGCTTGTGGAGTTGATTTCTGTGTCCTTGCGGATGGGGGTGGGTTTCTGCCCGCAGTTTGTTTACGCATTTTCTTTTTTTGTCCTTCAGGCGCAGACGTAGGTTCGGAGGGTTGCGGTGTAGGGATTGGTTGCGGCATGCTTCCTTGCAGACGCCTATTGCAAGTGTTGGTAACACGCGCCCACCATTGCTCATCGAAGTCCTTCCGCATTGTTCGGACTTCTTCATCTGATGCTGGCAGGAGATTTGATGCGCGATAAAGAGAAGTGACCAGGCCAGGACAAAATTTCGCGCCCTTAGGTTTTGCGGCAGTCTGGCACAAAGTTTCGACGAGGATGTAGCCAAGGTCAATGGGGGTTCCTTTCATGATACAGTAAACAAGCACGACCCGCTGCAGGCTTAAGGTGGCATCATGCATTGTGGGCATGATGCGATTCTTTACCCAATGCATCCAAAGTGTGGGCTCGAAATCGAGCAGCTGTGACTTCAGAGTCCTCGCAACTCCGTGCCCATCCCATTTGGCCCCAAGTCTGGCCACTGCAAGAAGAACTGCGCTCAGGAAATCATCATCGAGACAGTCGAAGAGCGCATTGCATTCTGCGTAGGGAATATCTCGCAACTCATATACATTGTTGATGTGCGCGGAGGAAAAGGCTATGGTGTGGCCTCGCACTAAGACTTCGTCAAGCTCGTCTTGCCACTGCGCTCGGTAGAAGTCATGGACTAGCGCAGGAGCGTAGCTACGAGGGTTTTGGCAGACGTTTTCCCATTTACGCTGGGAAATTTGCTCAGTCATTGTCTGTGGTATGGGGCAACTGAATCCTCGTTCCTCTTGGAATTTCCCCCAATCTTTGGCCACTACCTCTTTGCTTGCGCCCACTTTCTATTTGCCCTTGTCTTTGGCTGTGGTGAGCGCTTTCCTTTTTCTGCTTAGGGCCTCCGCAGGTTGTTCAGATGGCTCTTGGATGATTACCCCTGTGGGTTGGAGGTTGCGTCGAAGAGTTAGGGGCACTTCATCCTCAAAATCCGTGGATTCAACGTCGAGTGCTGCCGCAATGATGGCTAAGTTTGTTGCGGCAATTTCTGCCGCGACCTTCTCTTGGGCGCTCTTGTTGGCACATTCTTTTTCTTTTTCAGCAGCGGCCTTGCGTGCAGCCTCGTTTGTGGCAGATCTCTCTTGTTCATCTCTTTGGCGAATTGTTTCGCCTTCTTCGCCTAACTCCCCCAAAAGGGAGTTCCATGTTGTCTCTTCTCTTTCAAAAAGCTGCGGGAATGAGGTTGATGGTTGTGGAGCAATATGTTTGGGAGGGGATGAAGTTAATGGGGTGGGTTTTGACGCTAGGGAGGCTGAAGATTCTGGGGGTGGAAGAGGGAGGGTTGTAGAAGGGAATGGTGATGAAAATGGAGTTAGGTTTCGAGGGGCGGGAAGATTTTGTGCGGGCTGGAGGTTGACCGGCTGGATGGTGAAGGTGGAAATGTCTAGAGGTGCTATGTCGAGCACTTCTGCAGGGTTGGTAGTGGAGACGGGTGGTTGTTCGAGGTCAATGAGCTTGTTTCCTTCTATTTCCATTGTTGTGGCTCTCCTTCATTTTGGTTGGCGTTCAATTCGCTAGTCGAGGGGCTCTCGCTTCTGAGAGGACCTTCAACCTCAGGTGAGGACGGTGAAGCGTCATCGGCGTAGCCTCCAACTGAGGGGTTTTGGGAGTCTGACATTGCAAAGCTTTGGTGAAGCTTATAGAGAGAAATAAGGGTTTAGGGCTTTTGCAAGGATGAAGATGATGAAGGAAATGAGGAAGTGAAAGAGAGATCGCATCCCTCTTTTATAGCCAACGCAAGGCACTGCGTTGTTTGGTACTGGTGCCCTTTCGCATCCACGTAGGTCGGTAGGTCATGATTACTTGTGGGGGAATGTGGGCGGTTACATCGGACAGTGTGTATTGGCAGAGATTAGTGCGACTTAATAAATGCGAAATGATGTTGGTTGTGTTTCCCATGTACGGATGAACTGAGACATGCGCTAGAGTTTTTCATTCTTACGGAACACAACTACTGTGATTAGATCATGCGATGGGATTTTCTTCCTAAAGCTCAACCTACCAAAATATTAATAAAATAAAACATGCGGAAAGAAAATATTTACAACTTCTGACCTGTCGTGCTCTTACCTTGCGCTAGGTCCTGACGCCATCAGAGAGCACTTTATGTTCTGGACCTATTTTTGTCTTTGCTCCTCATGGTAGATCTTTTAGAAGAATGATTTCACTTACCTTGTCCAAGGTCCCTTCAATGTACGGTTTTATTCGTTGCCTGTTGACCTTGAATATTCTCTTTCCGTCTGTAGACTTGAGGTCCACTTCCCCATATGGATATATTTTATGGATAATATATGGGCCCGACCATCTGGATTTTAGCTTTCCTGGAAAAAGACGTAAGCGAGAATTAAATAACAATACTTTTATACCTTATCTGAGATCCTTTTTGCATATTCTTTGATCATGCCATTGTTTATGTTTCTCTTTACTGATCTTGGCATTTTCATATGCACCTCTTCGGAATTCTTCCAACTCTGACAGTTGACGCAATCTTTCTTGTCCTACTACTTCTAGATCAAAATTTAGACGTTTCATTGCCCAATGCGCCTTGTGCTCCAATTCTAAGGGCAAATGACAAGCCTTTCCAAACACCAACGCATATGGAGATGTTCCTATGGGTGTTTTGAAGGTTGTGCGGTAAGCCCATAGCGCATCATCTAGGTGTTGCGCCCAATCTTTCCTGTTTTTGCTCACAACTTTCTCGAGAATTTTCTTAATCTCCCTGTTTGATACTTCAGCCTGACCATTGCTTTGCGGATGGTAAGTTGTTGCGACATGATGTTTAACATTTTATTTTCGCAATAACTTATCCATGACCTTATTTATGAAATGGGTCCCTTCATCACTAATCAGTCTGCGTGGCACACCAATTCTTGTAAAAATATTCTTTTTGAGAAATTTTGCCATGGTCGTCGCGTCGTTCTTAACACAATTGATTGCCTCCACCCACTTTGTGACGTAGTCAACTGCGATAAGTATATATTGATATCCTTGCGACGATGGGAAAGGTCCCATGAAATAAATGCCCCAAACATCAAATGGCTCAATTTCTATTATGTAGTTTTGTGGCATCTCGTTCCTTGTGCTGATATTGCCAGTGCGTTGGCATTTGTCGCAACTATCCACATATTTCTTTGCATCCTGGAACAAGGTTGGCCACCAATAACCACTCTGTAATACTTTAGCCGCGGTGTGTTGACCTCCAAAGTATCCTGCATATGGGGCTTCATGACAGGCTTTCAAAATTTTCATCGCATCCCTATGTCCAATGCATCTCCTAATGATCTGGTCAGGTCCCCTGCGATATAGATAAGGGTCATCCCATAAATAAAATGTTAATTTATGAAAGAATTTCTTACGGTGTTGCGCTGAATATTCCTCAGGTAAGACCCCTACGACAAGGTAGTTTGCGATATCAGTAAACCAAGGCTCTTCATCTTCAATCATCAGAAGCTTTTCGTCAGGAAATTCTTCTGCGATGGGGACTCTTGCTGCATCAACTTTTTCAGGATTGTCTAATGGTGATAAATGATCTACGACCACATTCTCACTCCCCTTCTTATCCTTGATTTCTAAGTCAAATTCTTGGAGCAATAAAATCCACCTAATCAATCTTGGTTTTGCATCTTTTTTTGTGATTAGGTACTTTATCACCGCATGATCTGTGTAGACAGTGACTTTTGAGCCAATCAGGTTAGCACGAAATTTATCAAAAGCATAAACAACCCCAGTAATTCTTTCTTAGTTGTTGTGTAATTGATTTGTGCTTCATTCAAAGTTCTGCTGGCATAATAAATAGGATGCAGAATCTTCTCTTTTTTTTTTGTGCCAGGACTGCTCCAACTGCCACCTCACTAGCATCGCACATTAGGACAAAAGGCTCCTTGCAATCAGGCGTTGCGAGGATAGGTGTATTGACTAACGCAGCCTTCAATTCTTCGAAAGCTTTG
This sequence comes from Luffa aegyptiaca, assembly GCA_017139565.1. Taxonomy (NCBI): domain Eukaryota; kingdom Viridiplantae; phylum Streptophyta; class Magnoliopsida; order Cucurbitales; family Cucurbitaceae; genus Luffa; species Luffa aegyptiaca. The sequence goes on from CM029407.1 coordinate 45,297,526, forward strand.
GCCCATTCCCTTAAAAATTCAAATTTTCTATTTGTTTCTAACAGTGCGCATAGGGGCTTTGCGATATGCGAGAAGTTCTTGATGAATCTACGATAGAACCCTGTGTGTCCCAAGAAGCTGCGAATTCCCTTAACAGAGTTTGGTGGTGGCAATTTCTCAATGACATCAATTTTTGCCTTGTCGACTTCAATTCCTGTGTTTGATATGCGATGGCCTAGGACAATGCCTTCCTCCACCATGAAATGGCATTTTTCCCAATTCAGTACTAGGTGAGTCTCTTAGCATCTTTCTAATACTTTTTTCAACTGCACTAGACAATCTGCGAAGGACTTCCCATAAACTGAGAAGTCGTCCATAAAAACTTCCACGGATTTTTCTAGTAGATCTGAAAAGATGGCCATCATACATCTCTGGAGTGTTCCAGGCGCATTACACAACCCAAAAGGCATCCTTCTGAACGCAAAGGTGTCGTAAGGGCAGGTGAATGTAGTCTTTTCTTGGTTTTCTGGCGCAATGGTAATTTGATTGTATCCAGAGTATCCATCAAGAAAACAATACTATGCTTGTCCCGCAAGTTGATCCAGCATCTGATCAATGAATGGAAGAGGGAAATGATCCTTCTTGGTGATTGCGTTCAACTTGCGATAATCCATGCACATGCGCCATCCTGTAGTGGTGCGAGAGGGAATCAACTCATTGTTTGCGTTAGCTACCACTGTCATGCCTCCTTTTTTGGTACGCATTGGATTGGGCTTACCCATCTGCTGTCTGCGATGGGATATATCACACCTGCGTCGAGCCACTTAATAATTTCTTTTCGCACGACTTCCATCATCGCAGGATTTAGCCTTCTTTGTCGTTCAATAAATTCACTGGATTCATCTAGCAACCGAATCTTATGCATACAGTATGCAGGGCTAATTCCCCTAATATCTGATAGACTCCATCCAATGGCCTTCTTGTGCTTTACGAGGATTTGCATCAAATGGTGCTCTTGCGATGGATCGAGCTTTGATGTGATGATAACTGGAAGTGATTCTTTTTCCCCTAGAAACCTGTACTTCAAATGTGTTGGTAATGGCTTGAGTTCTAGCGTAGGAGGTTGCGCTATGGAAGGCAAGATGGGGATTTTGTCCTTTGGATCCAACGCATGAGTAATTCCTTCGTGTTGCGCTAGGATGCATTTTTCTTCCACTTGTTCTTCCTTTTCCTCTTCTCTCATGGATCTGAACGCATTTGATTGTAGTATTTCCTGTGGAGAGCATATGTCTATGCGAGCTACCATGTCGCATTCTTTGTTGTCGTCAGGGTACTTTAATGAGGATAGAATATTAAAAACCACTTTCTGATCATTCATACGCATTGTCAATTCTCCTTTTTGTATGTCTATCAGTGTTTGGCCGGTGGCAAGGAATGGTCTTCCCAAGATGATGGGAATTTCTCTGTCAGCTTCATAATCCAATATGATAAAATCTGTAGGAAAAATAAACTTGTCAACTTTAACTAAGACGTCTTCAATTTTTCCTTCTGGGTGGACCACAGATCTGTCCGCCAATTGGAGTGTGACGGTTGTTGGTCTTGCTTCTCCGATCCCTAAACGCTTGTAAACAGATAATGGCATCAAATTTATGCTTGCGCCCAGGTCACATAATGCTCTGCCAACATCGATTCCTCCTATTGAACAAGGAATCGTGAAACTTCCAGGATCTTTCAACTTTGGTGGGAGTTTATTGGCAAGGATTGCGCTACATTCACTTGTTAACGCAATGGTTTCAAACTCTTTTCATGGTCGTTTATTCATCAGAATGTCTTTCAAAAATTTTGCATAACTAGGCATTTTTTCTAATGCCTCCACAAGTGGTACGTTGATGTGCAACTCTCGCAAGACATTCAAAAACTTCTTAAATTGGGCCTCATCATTCTTCTTTCGCAATCTTTGAGGAAAAAGGATCGCGGGCTTATATGCGTCAGGCTATTTTTCTGCGTGAGCCTCCTTCTTTTTGGATTCTTCATCCTCAGCTACTTTTTCTTCTTGCGTTTGGTTATGATCTTCTGCGACTGCATTTGTAGGCAAATTGTCCTGCGTTGGCGCAGGGTTAGTTACCTGCAATTGTCTTCCACTGCGAAAATTGATTCTGGGTTTGAAGGGCACTGGTTATGCGTGTGTCCTTCACCGCAAATCCCGCACCCAACTATGTTGAGTTGCGTGATCAAAGGTGTGGTACTTGCCGTGAGCGCATCCATCTTCGTGGTCAACGCATCAATCTTTGCGTTTACTGAAGTCATTGGATCAACTTCAAACCCTCCCGAGCTAGTTTTTATGGGTCTTCTTCTTCTATCTTCCGCAGTGCCCCACTCATAGTTGTTGCATGCAATTCGACCAAGGATTGTGTGGGCTTCGTCATGTAGGATTGGAATTCCCAAATCCGTTACAGCGGAAGCAATTGGACCGAATCGTATTTTAATTTCGTTTGGCAAAATACCAATACATTGGCAATTTTTCAGAATTCATAATTCTACAATTTAAGGTTAAGCAAACTTACTATCGTGGGCGACTCTAAATTCAAGAATGCTTCTGGATTGTGCAGGGACCAAATGTGTGAATCTACCATTTGAACACCACCACAAGGGCTTCCCCGCTATCCTCTGAGATTGGGAACTTGGTTGTGGGACCACGATCTTGAGAGGGAATATTTTACAGAGAAGAACTTCTCTGTGTTTCTTGTTGAGAGAGAATTGAGAGAGGGAGAGTTCAGAGAGATGTCTTCTGTAGAATGAGTGTCAAGAATATGACCCCTCATGCGTGTGTTATTCATGTGAGGGATGAGATCTAATCCCAACCGTCCACCTCATCATAAGGTTATTAATTAATTAATTAACTATATGCTAACCAATTAATCATATTAATTAATTAAGCAAGTTTACATTTAAATCATATTTAAATGCAATGCCCTCACATAATATATAGTTTTAATTAAACTTAATTAAATCACATTTAATTAAATTAATTAAACCACACAATTAATTAATTCATAATTAATTAATTCTTCGATCAATTAAACATCACATATATTTAATTAATCAAACATTCAAATCATATTCAAATGTGCATCTCTCTTATAACCTATAGTTTTAATATAAATCATATTCACATTAAAATTAATCTATAGTTTTAATTTAATTAAATCACATTTAACGAAATTAAATTGAACAATTAATTAATTCAAAATTAATTAATTTTATAATTAATTAAACATCTACCATATTTAATTAATTACATATTAGAATTATATTCTAATATATATCTCTCATATGATATAGTTTAATTAAATCACATTTAATTAAACTTTAATTAACTAATACATAATTAATTAATTAATTTACTAATTAAATATCATATACTTAATTAGCTATATATTTGAACTCTTTCAAATATATTATTCTCTCAATTAATAAAGTTTAATCTCAAATTAAACTTTATATTATAATGTATCACAATACATTATATTAATTGTATCTAATACAATTAACTTGATTCCCAAGATGAATTTGAACTATTCAAATTCTTTCAAGATAAATTGTTCCCAATTACTCTTTACGAGCTAGCAGGGGGACCTAATGGACCTACAGATCAGAAGCTCCAATAATATGAGGTTAACTGACTAAACTCATTAATCAAGTTAACCAATATTCATTAACTGTGGGTCACTCCACTAAAGACCCACAGTTGCACTCTTCTCACTGTAGAATATTTCTGTGTCCACGGATATTGACCAATAACGGTAAGTCAATCCTTCACCAGTGTTCGTAACTACAGCTGGGTCAAATTACCGTTTTACCCCTGAGTTACCTCTGGCTTCTTAAGTACCAGTGCTCCTCTAATGAACAACCTGTTTATGGTCCAACTAATAAACAGAAAGTCCCTCTCGGGCCAGTGAGGGGGCGGGATCCCTTTGTTCAAGACTCGGAGTCACCACTTAAGGGAACACTCATCTACTTCTCCTAGAAGTGGGAAGGAGTGAATTCCATCTTGTGTTGTCATGTCCCCAGCCCCCCACTCGGTCTTGTCCCCAAGAAGGTAGGCTTATTGAGTCGGCGTGCAGGCCACTCTCACCCGTACTAATCAAAGGACAATCTCTCGTGAGAAGGAGTTCATGACACACTCAGGATTAAGACAGAGTTACCTAGGTCATCCTATTGAAATAGGAACCTAACTAGTTAACGGTGTTACATCTAGTGGTTTACTATTTCGTGGTCCGGTCTTATGCAAACTCATTGCATAGGATACCCCCGCTCGCATGTCTCCTACATGGACGCCTTGGATCAATACGTTTGTATCGAATACAAAGCGGGCCGTATCACATAGTGTTACCAGGATAAGGTACCCAACCTTATCCTTGTACTATAGACCTTTTAGGTTGTTACTTGAACACTGATTCCCGTATGTCCCCACATACTAGTTCAAGTTACATATCAACAACCTTAGATCTTAGTTTATTGGATTTGGGCTATATTGTGCAATTATAGACTTAAAATGACAATAACATTTTATTGCATAAACCTCAATAACACTTTATTGATACAAGTGTATAATTCGTTAACATTCACTATCTACGAGTTTTAGGACATAAAACCCAACAAACTCCCACTTGGACTAAAAAACTAGTTTAGTGGGATGTACAATAATCTATCCCGGCAGTGGGTGTATAAATACATGTATAATACATAAAACGTATTTACAATGTATAAATACAATAAACTAGGGCATCACTATACCCATTACATAATAGTATCACTATACCCATTACACTTCTCCCACTTGCCCTAGATTACATCTTTGTACATAACTCGTAGACCTAGACCATCTAGATGACCCTCATACACTTTAGCCGAGAGAGCCTTCGTGAATGAATCAACAATATATCCTTTTAGATTCAATGTGCATGCTTGTCCTGAAATAGGCAAGTTCATATTTGGAACACCTTCCAAATTAGGCTTGAACTTCCTAAGTCACACAGTCTCTATCGCTGCTTCATAAGCAACTGCTTGTCGGCCTATATGATCGAGACTGCAGATATGTCATACTATAGCTCCTCCATTAAGGGTGAACACAGACAGTGTGAACATCTGTGTTAGTGTATCCTGTAAGGATCCAATCCTCAGCGCCATACACGAGCATATAGATCCTCATTCTCCTAAGATACTCGAGGATACACGTAACGACTCTCCAGAGATCAAATCCTGGATTTGATTGATACTTACTGACAACCCTACTGCATAGGGCATATGTTTCATGTCCTCAACTTCTTGAGGTGTCTTAGGACACAGTTCCTTAGACAAAAGAATTCCATGCCTGAAAAGGTAGTGAACCTTTCTTGGAATTCTGCATTTTATATCTGACTAACATCTTGTAGATATAAGACACTTGAGACAAGGCTAGCTCAGCTTCTCCCAGATTTTCATTTGGAAATGAGCTGCTAACCGCTTTTAATGTCAGTAAGATAACCTACATCATTCCCAATGATTAGGATATCAATCATATACAACACTAAGAAAACTACTAAACTATTGACAATGATCTTGTAGACACAAGACTCATCAATGTCTTGATTAAAGCCAAAAGATTTGGTCACTTTGTCAAATCTTATATACCAAGATCAAAATGCTTAGGTCAATCCATGAATGGATTACTTAAGCTTGCAAACCCTTTTGCTTTTGATCTTGCTCAATGGACCCTTCTGGTTGAGACCTTAAATGTCTCGTTTCCTCTTGTAAATCCACTTGTAACCTATAGGTGTTACCCCATCAAGCAAATTTACAAGATCCCAGATGGAGTTGAAATGCAAAGACTTCATTTCCAGGTCCATGACTTTAATCCTATGGTCGTTGTCAACATCATTCATTTTCTTTCTAAAAGATAATGAACCCTCTATGTCATCATCAAGTATGATGACTTAGGCTTGAACCAAGCTCGTGTAACGTTCAGGTTATAAAACAACCCTCCCACTACATCAAGACACTCTCAACTCTTGAGATGGATGTGACTGGTCAAATGCACTGGTTCATCAACAACTCTTGATGAACAGCTAGCCTCATCAACAACTCTTGTTGATGTTCTTGTAGCTTCATTAGTTTTCAACTTAAATCGACCTTGCTTTGTGGCTCATGATTTCTCGTGTGGTCTTCTTCTGAGAATTATTTAGCATTTTTCGATACAAATTCTTTATTCTCTTGTGAATTGAAGAAGTATCCACTTCTCGTTTCCTTTGGGGTTGTCTACTGCAGTCAATACTGCATGACCCCAAAACGTGCTAGGCAATTGAGCATAGCTCAACATGGATCGAACCATATCCAATAGGGTTCTATTTCTCCTAAATGAGATTTAGGGTGTGATCCCATGTACTATCAAATAGTCTTGGAATCTCAAATCCCTATACTCAACACTTTGATCAGATCGAAGTGTTTTTATCGTCTCACCTAACAAGTTTTCAACTTGAGTCCTAAGCCCCTTCGAATTTCTCAAGAGCTTCAGACTTAAGTTGCATTAGGTAGAGATACTCATACCTTGAATAATCATCTATAAAAGAGATGATTTATTCACGCCCTCCCACTGCTTTAACATATTGAACCACAATAATCCAAATGTACAAGCTTAAGGGCTCTTTGGCTCTTTAGCTCTTTTCCAGTAAAAGACCTATTAGTCACATTGCCCTTAAGGCATGACTTACAAGATAGTAGAGAGTCATCTTCTAACTCGCTTAGAAGTCTACTCTTGACCAATCTCCCAATCAAATTGAGATTAATTTGGCCTAACCTTAAGTGCCAAAGAAAAGTATGTTCCTTTAGGAGAAATCCTTTGCCTCTATTGCTTTGAGTATAAGCAGGCTTAAACAACTCAGTGCTTATAACTACTTTACTCTCGATTAATCTTAAAACACAAGGTTATTTTCCAATCTGGCTGAACAATTATCAACTCCCTTTCTTGAAATAAAACTGCGTTAGCAGAGAAAGGTAAAGAGCAACATTGTTCTAGCATTAAAGATACAAAAATTTAATTTCTGTTCATCTTAGGAAATACATACACATTATCTAATAATATGTATTTTTCTCCCACTAAGAAAAATAACTTAATGTTCCCCACTGCTACAGCCGAGATAACCTCTCTAGTTCTTAACTTTAAGAGTTATTACATCAACAGCAAGCTGTTGCCAGGAACTCATGCCTTTAAAAGAAGAACACACATGATTTGTAACCCCTGAATCAAGTATTCAGGGAGAATCACTATTCTTTACTAATCACGTTTTCAAGACAAGTAAATGAAAATTACGATCTTGAACAAGTTCTCTTTTGCCAAGCAGGGTCCTTTGTCATATTCACCAAGAACAATTCTTAATGAATTAGACATATGGGGCGCATGAGGACATTCCTCAGTTAAGACTAACCCTTTAAACTATTTACCACAATTTGTCGTTTAAGTTTGTTGTATTGCCGTTATTAATAAAATCACGTAAGACAATGCACATAAAGTTAAAATATAATTGCTGAAGTAACAAATTACTTGTGTTATTAATCGCACTAACCCATTACAGATAATCCAATCAAATTCTGCAAAAACAAATAAACAATCAAAGAAACCCTATAAAACTATTGATTTAGTTTTTGCAACGATACTTCAAAGGTTTAGAACAACAGCCACCGAAGGGTGGTCAGCTACTCCTCCTCTGAATTGAGACAATCTCAACCAAACTCTAACACCAGAATAACTCATATTCCGTTAGGGTTTAGTTACCGTTGTTCGGTCAAGGATTAGCTAACACATTTAACTCATCCCCGTAAGTGTAACCCTCCCACTTTCAGATCCCAGAGGTACGGACCAACAGGCTACCAAAAGGAAAGACAACTGTTGGTAATTAACCTAAGTGACCCTATCCATTTCTGGAGTTCGCGGTGTTCCGAAACCTATGATCAGGCCCTCCGAAGGGATGGTCGCTCCAGGACGACACGCGGGCGGATCATAAGAATCTCACGGTGCGACCTAGGAGTGGAGACCGTAGGATACGTTGACACGCTTCCTGCTCCCACTTACTATAGACATTCTAAAGGTTTAGGTGTTATTGTTTTAATTTAGTTTAATTAAATTCGATTTAATTGAATTTTATTAAAACAATAGGTTATGTGGATTTATTATAAATTAAATGTTAATTTAATGAATTAAATTAATTTAATCTTATTATTTTATTAAATTAATTTAATTCTTCCATCAGTTAAAATAACTGATGGAATGATTCATCCACTAACCTAGGTATATGCGTGAGAGGGAGTAATTATAGGGAGTGGAGGTTTTCATCCGTTGCATAACCACTCCCTTAGATCTATCGCATTATTCGATTCAGTTCTAAAGCCCTCACACGCAAAATTTCCTCTCTCTCTCTGAAGAACTCTCTGTGATTATTCTCTCTAGCATACAGAGAAGAAAAATACTCCTAACCCTTAGAAAATCGCGCTCCCACAAGCACCTATCGCATATCCTTCAAGAGAATACCGGTGCAACCCTTTGGTGGTGTTCGTGATTAATTTCCAGCAAAGAAAAGGAGTCATTTGCTGCTGTTTTTGGGTGGAGAACCAAGGGAATTTGGTGAAACGGGTCAAGAACGTCTTCAAAGGTACAGTGTTCTTGATCTTGGATCAATAGGATCCTAATTAGATTAGATCTAAGGGTTTTTCTTTTTATTATAGCATGTTTTATAAACTGTTACAGCATGTTAAATTTTGTTTATTGCTGTGATTTATTTTTCCAACGTATTGGTATTTTAGTTCAAATTAAAACTGAGTTAAGGTTCTGTTCGTTTCCGCTGCGAAAGGGCTTTTATCCTTTCAATTGGTATCAGAGCCTTCTCTGTATTTTAATTTGTGAATTAAAATTTGCGTTGGTTTTAGGTGGGATTTAATTGCATTATGAATGTTAATTTGCTGTGAACTGGAGGTTAATTGGCCTTAGATTTACAATTTTTTTTATGCGATCAAATGTAAAGGCCCCTGCGTTTTTGGGCAATTAAATTGTAAATTGAGTCTCTGTAAGTCCGAGTCTAGTTTAGGCTCAAGTACGATGAAGATCGGGACCAAATTTGGCCAAAAACGGCGGAAAACGGCGAACAATTGCGGCTGGAACAGTGCAGTTTTTCTAGAAATTCGAAAAAAAAATAATAAAATCAAATTTTCGGACGGAAAAACGAGTGCGTCAGGTAGGGCTGACGTCAGCATTCACCATGCTGACGTCAGCGAGGCGCGGTTCAGACGCAAGGAGAAGGCGCGGTCCAGCTCGTCCGGTTCGGTCTGCGTCAGGCCGGTTCTGCGGCAGTTCGTTGACTGAAGCTATGGTTCATTGACTGGCTCGCCTGGTTTGCTGACTGGGGCGCGGTTCGGTCAATTCTGGGCGGTTTTTGACCGGTTTTTGACTGGGTTCAATGGTTTTCCAGCTGGTTCAAGCGGTTTTGACCAATTTTGGGCGGTTTTGGCACGTTTTGGAGCGGTTTTGGTCTGGTTCGGGGCTGCAAAAGGCTGTAATAGGATAGAATTTTTCTTTATTATTGTAATTTAGTTTTAATTTTATCCTAGGGGCCAATTAATCTGTTCATATGCTATTTTATATGCTTTATGGATGTCATATAAAATTAGAAATCCCACCTTAGGTTATAAAGCATGCTCATGCATTTATCTATGTTATAATTAGATTATAATATATGATTGAAATGCATGGATTGATTTTCATGAGTTTTTTAATATATAGCTGAGTTATATTAAAATCATGAAAATGGGATAGCATGATGCATGCAATTACATAGTTTTAATATAATAGTTATATTTAAAATGAATTGTTTGCAGCATGCTACAATGATTTTCCATTTTTGGCTATAATTAATTGTTAATTTATTAAAAATGGAAATCAAGTTGCATTGAGCATGATACATCCATAGTTTAATATAAAAGTTATATTAAATTCATGCAATGCTAGTATATAGTTTTAATTTCATTAACTAGAATATGATTGTTAATTGTTTTTAAAACTATAATATGCATGATTATAGGTCTAATCATTAAAATTTTGAAATAGTTTAAAATTTATGATTAGAAACCGTCAATCTATAATCAAGATATGCATGCTCACATAGGATCTTAGGTTAAAATGAATTAATTTTAAATGAGTTAAAATTAATTATACCTAAGATCATTTTCTAATAGGATTAGAAATTCTTACTTAGTTTTAAAATAGTTTTAATGAACTAAGTAGGACAAACATTCCTGAGATTATAAGGGAACTCTACCAGTGAAGTTCTGTCTAAGGATTGGAGGTATTTAAGTTGACGGTATATGGAACACCTCCTACCTGGGAACTGATCTGGATCACCGGAGTTGAATTAGTCACAGGTTAATGTTAGAATAATGTCGCTAGGTTAATTAAATATGTTTAATACACCTAGACATTAGGTCTTATTATAATAGTTATAATAGGACTAGATTTAGATAAATGACTTAGCCGGATTTATCTAAGGTGATTAAACCCTAAAATACCCATAGGTTACTTTAGTGGGAGGAAAATTACAAAACTTAATTTAAATTGAGTTTTGCTCCTACCTCCCTGTATGTTCACATCGTGAGATCCATGCTCCGCTTCGTGTCGTTTTAGCGCGGCCTCCCTTTGGAAAGTGTTTGCATGGGTCAATACCAAGGTGAATGGGGAAAGTAACCATAGTAAGTGGGAGCGGGACGCGTGTCAACGTATCCTTCGGTCTCCACCCCTAGGTCACAACGTGAGATTCCTATGATCCGCCTGCGTGTTGCCCTGGAGCAACCATCCCTTCGGAGGGCCTGATCATAGGATTCGGAACACCGTGAACTCCTGAATAGGATAGGATCGCTGAGGCTAATTACCAACAGTTGTCTTTCCTAACGGTAGCCTGTTGGTCCGTGCCTTTGAGATCTAAAAGTGGGAGGGTTACACTTACGGGGAGGAGTTAATTGGTTAACAAATCCTTGACCGAACAACTATGGTTATCCCTGGGAAGCCTACTTACACTGTTGAAAAGTGGGCACAATTATATATGACAAAGATAGTCAAGCTTCATGGGGTGCCGGTATCAATCGTGTCAGATAGAGACCCTCGGTTCACGTCTAACTTCTGGAGGAGTCTGCAAAGAGCCTTGGGTACTCAGTTGAGTTTCAGTACAGCTTTTCACCCTCAGACAGATGGTCAAACTGAGCGATTGAACCAAACCCTAGAGGATATGTTGCGAGCATGTGTTTTGGATTTCTCAGGTAGTTGGGATGCCCACCTGCACTTGATGGAATTTGCTTATAACAATAGTTATCAAGCAACCATCAGTATGTCACCGTTTGAGGCTCTGTATGGCAAAAGATGCAGGTCCCCTGTTTATTGGGACGAAGTCGGAGAACGTCAGTTGTTGGGACCTGAATTGATTCAAGCCTCCAACGAGGCTATTCGCACAATCAGATCGAGGATGTTAACGACTCAAAGCCGACAGAAGAGCTATGCAGATACAAGGAGAAGGGATTTAGAGTTTGACGTGGGTGATCATGTTTTCTTGAAGGTGGCTCCAATGAAGGGAGTATTGAGGTTTGGAAGGAAAGGCAAGCTCAGTCCGCGTTTCATTGGTCCGTTCGAGATTTTAGAACGGATTGGTCCGGTAGCCTACCGTTTAGCCTTGCCGCCTTCTCTTTCAGCGGTTCACAACGTTTTCCATGTCTCCATGCTGCGAAAGTATTTGACAAATCCAACCCACAGAGTGGACTTTGAACCCTTGCAACTTGGCGAGAACTTGACTTATGAGGAGAAACCTGTGCTAATTCTTGACAGAGAGGTGAAGGTTCTTCGCAATCGCGAGATAGTTCTCGTGAAGGTTCTTTGGCGAAACCATTTGTCTGAAGAAGCAACGTGGGAGAGAGAAGACGAGATGATGACCAAGTATCCAGAGTTGTTCCAGTACTAGCAACTTTCGAGGACGAAAGTTCTTTTAAGGTTAGTATGATGTAACGACAAGTTTTTTTGTTAAAAAAAAATGGGGGAAGTGGGCAAAAACTGCCGGTCAAAAGGGAAAAAAAGGCGGGGGGAAACTTCCCCCCCAATTTTCGGTCAAAGTGGCCGTTTTAAAAAAAAAAAAAAAAAAAAAGGGAAGAAAGTCTGAAGCCCTCTCCCTCACGCAACTCTCTCTCCCTCTCTCGGCTCCCTCTCCCTCACGCTCTCTCTCTCTGCAAACTGCCTTGTCGTGCCGCCGCCTCCTACGCCACGACGCCGCTCGCCGTCGTCTTGCCGCCGCTGCCATCGCCGTTCGCCGCTGGTGAGCACTCGTTCTCTCTCTCTCTCCCTTGTTTCTTTCTCTCTGACTAAGCTTCCTCTCTCCGTTTGCGACCCAGTCCGCCGCCGCTGCACTCCACCGTCGACGCCGTCATCGCCGCCTCCTCCGTAGCAGACCGCAGCAAGCCGCCACCGCTCCGCCGCCGCCACGTCCAGCCGGTCAATCGCGCGCCGCCGCCGCACGAATCTGTACACTGCCGCCATTCAGATCTGCTTGTTTTGTCGTTTGAATCGATCACCGCCGCCACTGCCTTAAGATAAATAGCCTCACGCATCTTGAAGGTCCAATGATTTCAGCTTGTGGGTAAGGATTTGTAGGTTGAGGTTTATTGGTTGTTTTTCGTGCCTTGACAGGATGCCCATTAACATTGATCTTAATTTAAGGTATCCGTAGTAAATGGTGGTCGGATCATTAAAGGGCGGAGCGTAATTGGGTAGCTGGACAGCAAGCATTAGTGTTGTTTGGGTGAGTTTTCGACCCTCTCAAGCCTTGTGTTTTAAGAAATTAATTGAGATTGTTATGCCTCTGATGTGTGAATATATATTTTATGTGTTAATAGACGAATATTTCGCATCACGTGGTTGGCGTTGTATCAAGTGTTTGGGTGATTTCAATCGAGCTTAGTTACCCCGAAGTAAGTAGCCCTTTGGAATGAATTTTATGCTTTAAACCCATTTTAGTTGAGAATGGTTTATAATAGCATGAGTTGGATTTAATCCTTAAGTTGCCCTTGGAATATAAGTAGCTAGTTGGATTCTAATTCCATGTTTTAGATACATTGTATGGTAGCTGAATATGTAAGTAACTTACTGCATTAGAAAGAAATGTTTAAGCATGGAAACGACTGTTTGCTCCTAGCACGAGTTGGTATTATATATTTGGATTGAGATTGAGATGTTATGAATACGGTTGTCTTCAGGATTCTAGTTGTTGTGTACTTTGCTATGTGATAGATGAAAGTGCTTGACTGTTACATTATAAGTTGGCTGGTATTATTTGTGGACAACGGGGAGTTGTGTTTTATCTCTGTTTAGGGGTGTTGTTGTCGCCTTCGTTCTTGTTCTTGAGATTGACTGAGTTGGAATGGTGCCATCGGTTTAGCCTGTCAGTATTCTCCATAAAAGAAAATAATTTGGTTAACTGGGTTACAGTTAAAGATTAGTAAGTGTTAAGGGGTCCTAAAGGGGAAAGGATTAAGAAAGGGAAAAGAATAGGCTAGTTTCCTTAGAAGAGGGTCGTGTCAATTAAACACCTGGGACTGAGATGTACTAGACTGAAATGAGGGGCTGAATGGGCGGGACTTGGCTTCGCAGACTAGGTGCCATTTACTAACTGTGGAAGTTAATTTCTGACTTAAACCCATGAACGCCCCACCAGTGAAATGGTAGTTTAGAGCGCTACGCGCCCATTAGTGCCTTGAGGGATGAGACTCAGCTCCACTGACTGGGTGCCTTCTACCATCAGTAGGAGTAGAGACCTCCCAAAACACCCACCTGTGCACTACCAGTGAGTTGGCAAACTTATATAGGTGAGTTAATTGATCACGAGACCCAAACTTCAAATAAATGAAATGAAATGAAATGAATGAAAATGAGATGACCTAACCCTTAGGCCCTTAGCTCGAATAAAATGTTGAAAACTTTGGTAGATGCAAGTGTCTAGCAGTATTGCTACTTACTGAGTATTTTCTTAAATACTCATTCTTTTCCCTAACATTTAACTGCAGGTAGAGGTAAAGGTGTACAGAACGCGTGACGGAGTGCTGCTGAGCGAGCCATGGATTTCCTTAGGATAGTCTTCCGCATTTTATGTTTTTCGAAACTCTTCTTTTGATCTTGTATTGTGATTGTTTTAAGGTTTATTCCGCTTAAAGTTTTGCTTGAATAGCTAAAGATTCTTTTGTTCCGTTTTAACTGGGATCCCAGGCTGAAAAGATTCGCAAAAATTTCTAAGTATGTTTTACTTTAAATGTCATTTTCCTCGCTGTTCTTAGAAGTGGAATGATATGTATGTGGAAATGGCCCTAGGATCTAGTCATGAAAAGCTGGGTCGTTACAGTTATTCTGGGATTAGAAATTAACTGAGAAAAGTCTCATTTTAGAGGAGGAACAACTGATCACCCTTCGGTGGCTGTTCTTCTAAACCTGTAAAGCATCGTTGTATAACACAATCAATAGTTTTATTAGGGTTCTTTGATTGTTTGTTTGCAAAATTGATTAGATGAATGCAATTGTTTGTGTTGCTTGTGTGATGGGTTAAGGCAAAGATAACTAATACGGTCAATTGTTTGTTTTTTTCAGCAATGTCTTCCTCAATCATTTCCTTGCTTAAGAATGAAAGATTAACTGGCGAAAATTTTCCAACTTGGAAATCGAATCTAAATACAATACTCGTGGTAGAGGATCTTAGGTTCGTCTTAACGGAGGAATGTCCTCCCGTTCCCCCTCGCACTGCCACTCAGGAAGTAAAGGATGCCCACGAACGCTGGACGAAGGCCAATGAAAAGGTCAAAGTCTATATATTGGTCAGCTTATCTGAAGTCTTGGCCAAGCGTTACGAGAACATGGCAACTGCCAGGGAGATTATGAAGTCCCTGCAGGAGATGTTTGGACTACCGTCCTATCAGCTCCACCACGATGCCTTGAAGAACGTCTTCAACGCCAAGATGCAAGAAGGTCAGTCTGTCCGGGAACATGTCCTGGATATGATTAACCAGTTCAACATTGCTGAGGCGAACGGCGGGGTAGTCTGCGAGCGCAGTCAGGTTGTGTTCATCCTTCACTCGCTTCCTGCAAGCTATATGCAATTCAGGACGACTGCGAATATGAACAAAATTCAGTTCAACCTGACTACCCTCCTCTCGGAGTTACAGATTTATGAGTCCATGCTGAAAAGCAAGGGCAAAAACGTAGTGAAAGGAGAGGCCAATGTGACCCATTCCAAGAAAAAGTTCCTGAAGGGTTCATCCTCAGGGACTAAATCTGTACCTCAAGCTTCTTCATCGAAGCAAATACAGAAGAGGAAGGGAGACAAGGGGAAGGCTCCTGCACAAGCTGTGCAAGGTAAGGGCAAGGCCAAGGTCGTGGCCGACAAAGGCAAATGCTTCCACTGCAATGTGGATGGTCACTGGAAGCGCAACTGTCCCCGTTACCTCGCTGAGAAGAAGAGAGAGAAAGAAGGTAAATTCGATTTACTGGTTTTAGAAACCTGTCTTGTAGAACATGATGAGTTTGCCTGGATATTAGATTCGGGAGCCACTAATCATGTTTGCTCATCTTTTCAGGGAAATGATTTCCAACAGCTGGCAGATGGCGAAATGACTTTCAAGGTTGGAACAGGAGAGGTCGTTTCAGCTCGTACAGTGGGAGCTGCAAAATTATTTTTTTAGAAATAAGTATTTGATTTTAGAGAACTTGTACTTGGTTCCTAGAATTAAAAGGAACCTTATTTCTGTTTCAGCTTTACTTGAACTATGTTATTCAATTTCATTCATGCTTAATGAAGCTTTTATTTCTCGGAATGGAATTTATATTTGTTCAGCTAAGAGTGAAAATAATTTATTTGTGTTAAGACCTACTGATACTAAGGCTATTTTAAGTCATGAAATGTTTAAAACGGCCGAAACTCAAAACAAAAGGCAAAAGATTTCTCATCTAAGTAACAATACGTATCTTTGGCACCTTCGTCTCGGTCATATTAACATCGATCGGATCGATCATTTGGTTAAAAATGGACTTCTAACTGATTTAGAAGATACATCTTTACCACCCTGTGAATCGTGTCTCGAGGGTAAAATGACCAAGAAGCCTTTTACTGGAAAAGGTTACAGGGCCAAAGAACCACTTGAACTGATACATTCGGATCTTTGTGGTCCAATGAATGTAAAGGCTCGAGGTGGTTATGAATATTTCATCTCTTTCATAGATGATTATTCTCGATACGGTTACTTATACCTAATGGGCCATAAGTCCGAAGCTCTTGAAAAGTTTAAAGAGTTTAAGACTGAGGTTGAAAACCTGTTAGGTAAAACGATTAAAACACTTCGATCAGATCGAGGTGGAGAGTATCTCGATCAAAGATTCCAGGACTATATGATAGAACATGGAATCCAATCCCAACTCTCAGCACCTGGTACACCTCAGCAGAATGGTGTATCAGAAAGGAGAAATAGAACCCAGTTAGACATGGTTCGTTCTATGATGAGCTATGCTCAATTGCCTAGCTCGTTTTGGGGGTATGCAGTTGAGACTGCAGTACATATTCTTAACAACGTTCCCTCAAAAAGTGTTTCTGAAACTCCTTTTGAGTTATGGAGGGGGCGTAAACCTAGTTTGCGTTACTTCCGTATCTGGGGTTGTTCTGCACATGTGCTAGTGACAAATCCTAAGAAATTGGAACCACGTACTAGAATATGCCAATTTGTTGGATACCTGAAAGAAACAAGGGGTGGTCTTTTCTACGACCCTCAAGAAAATAAAGTATTTGTATCGACAAATGCAACTTTCTTGGACGAAGACCTCATTCGAGATCATAAACCACGAAGTAAGTTAGTATTAGGAGAAGCTACAGAAGGATCAACAAGGGTTGTTGATGAACCAGGTCCTTCAACAAGAGTTGTTGGAGAAGCCAGTTCTTCTCGTCAATCTAGTGCTCCTCACGCAGTGGGGGAGCTTCGATGCAGTGGGAGGGTTGTAATCCAACCTAACCGCTACTTGGGTTTAACGGAAACACAAGTAGTCATACCTGATGACGGCATAGAAGATCCATTGTCTTATCGTCAGGCAATGAATGACGTAGATAAAGACGAATGGGCCAAAGCCATGGACCTTGAGATGGAGTCTATGTACTTCAATCAAGTTTGGGAACTTGTAGATCCACCTGAAGGGGTAAAACCCATTGGGTGTAAATGGATCTATAAGAGGAAAAGAGATGCTGCTGGCAAAGTACAGACTTTCAAGGCAAGACTTGTTGCAAAGGGTTATACCCAAAGAGAAGGGATGGACTATGAAGAAACTTTTTCTCCAGTTGCTATGCTTAAGTCCATAAGAATTCTCTTATCCATTGCCACGTTTTATGACTATGAAATATGGCAAATGGATGTCAAGACTGCTTTTCTGAATGGCAATCTTGAAGAAAGTATTTTTATGTCTCAGCCCGAAGGGTTCATAACCCAAGGTCAAGAACAAAAGGTTTGTAAACTGAATCGATCCATTTATGGGTGGAAACAGGCCTCCAGATCTTGGAATATTAGATTTGATACTGCTATCAAGTCTTTTGGCTTTGACCAAAATGTTGATGAACCTTGTGTCTACAAGAAAATCAACAAGAACAGAGTAGCTTTCCTTGAAAGATTTGGGTGAGGCCCAATATGTTCTTGGCATCCAGATTATTCGGGATCGAAAGAACAAAACACTAGCCCTGTCTCAAGCAACGTATATCGACAAGATGTTGGCTCGATATTCGATGCAGAACTCCAAGAAGGGCTTATTGCCTTTCAGGCACGGGGTTCACCTGTCTAAGGAACAGTTTCCTAAGACACCTCAAGAGGTTGAGGATATGAGACGAATTCCCTACGCCTCTACAGTGGGTAGCTTAATGTATGTTATGCTCTGCACGAGGCCTGACATCTGTTATGCTGTAGGGATTGTCAGCAGATATCAGTCAAATCCAGGGTTAGACCACTGGACCGCCGTTAAAGGAATCCTCAAGTATCTTAGGAGAACGAGGGACTACATGCTGGTGTTTGGGGCTAAAGAGTTAGTTCTCACTGGATACACCGACTCTGACTTCCAGACTGACAAGGATTCTAGGAAATCCACGTCAGGGTCAGTGTTCACCCTTAACGGGGGAGCTGTAGTTTGGAGAAGTATAAAGCAAGGATGCATAGCTGACTCCACCATGGAGGTTGAGTATGTAGCAGCTTGTGAAGCAACTAAGGAAGCTGTTTGGCTAAGGAAGTTCTTGACTGATTTGGAAGTTGTTCCAAACATGAACTTGCCCATTACTCTATACTGTGACAACAGTGGGGCTGTAGCCAATTCAAAGGAACCTCGCAGCCACAAACGAGGTAAACATATTGAGAGGAAGTATCATCTGATTCGAGAGATTGTGCAAAGAGGAGATGTGGTCGTGACCAAGATCGCTTCAGAGCACAACATTGCTGATCCGTTTACGAAGGCCCTCTCGGCTAAAGTGTTCGAGGGTCATCTAGAAAGTCTAGGTCTGCGAGACATGTATATAGCGTAATCTAGGGCAAGTGGGAGATGTGTAATGGGTGTAAGGATGCCCTAGTTTATTGTATTTTGTATATTTACTTTTCATGTAATGTACAACATACATTTACCATTTCCAGATTTGGATTATTTTGTATATACTTTCCCATTAACTTGAGTTTTAGTTCAAGTGGGAGTTTGTTGGGTTTTATGCCCTAAAACTCGTAGATAGTAAATGTACATTTGACCGAACATTAATAAAAGTGATGTATTATTCAATGTTTGTATTATATCTTGTCTTATTAACCATAATCCAATAAACTAAACATCCAAGGCTAATAGAATGAGGCTTGAACTAGTATGTAGGGACATACGGGGATCGATGTTCAAGTTTTAGCCTAAAGGGTCTGTAGTATAGGGATAAGGCTGGGTACCTTATCCTGGTGACACTATGGATACGACCCGCTTTGTATTTTGATACAAACGTAATGATCCAACGCGTTCGTGTAGTTGACATGCGAGTGGGGGTATCCTGTGCAATGAGTTTGCACAAAGACCGGACCGCGAAATAGTTAACCACTAACTGTAACACCGTTAGTTAGTTCGGTTTCTATTTCACTAGGATGACCTAGGCAACTTGGCCTTAATCCTGAGTGGATTATGGACTCCTGTCCATGAGGGATTGTCCTTTGATTTGTACGGGTGAGAGTGGCCTATTCGCCGACTCAATAAGCCTACCATTTTGGGGACAAGACCGATTGGGGAGCTGGGAACATAGTCTTACAAGATGGAATTCACTCCTTCCCAACTTTAGGGCAAGTAGAGGTGTGTTCCCTTAAGTGGTGTCTCCGGGTCTTGAACAATGGGCCCTACCCTCTCTATGGCACGAGAGGGACTTCTGTTTGTTGGTTGGACCTCAAACAGTTTGTTCATTAGAGGAGCACTGGTACTTAAGGAAGAAGAGGTAGCCCAGGGGTAAAACGGTAATTTGACCTTCTGGGTGGACTACAGATCTGTCCGCCAATTGGAGTGTGACGGTTGTTGGTCTTGCTTCTCCGATCCCTGAACGCTTGTAAACAGATAATGGCATCAAATTTATGCTTGCGCCCAGGTCACATAATGCTCTGCCAACATCGATTCCTCCTATTGAACAAGGAATCGTGAAACTTCCAGGATCTTTCAACTTTGGTGGGAGTTTATTGGCAAGGATTGCGCTACATTCACTTGTTAACGCAATGGTTTCAAACTCTTTTCATGGTCATTTATTCATCAGAATGTCTTTCAAAAATTTTGCATAACTAGGCATTTTTTCTAATGCCTCCACAAGTGGTACGTTGATGTGCAGCTCTCGCAAGACATTCCAAAAACTTCTTAAATTGGGCCTCATCATTCTTCTTTCGCAATCTTTGAGGAAAAAGGATCGCGGGCTTATATGCGTCAGGCTATTTTTCTGCGTGAGCCTCCTTCTTTTTGGATTCTTCATCCTCAGCTACTTTTTCTTCTTGCGTTTGGTTATGATCTTCTGCGACTGCATTTGTAGGCAAATTGTCCTGCGTTGGCGTAGGGTTAGTTACCTGCAATTGTCTTCCACTGCGAAGAGTCACTGCATGACAGTGCTCCTTCCCCTTTGGATCCTCTGTATTGCTAGGTAATGCACCCGCAGGTCTATTTCTTAATTCTGACGCAAGCTGTCCGACTTGCATCTCCAGACTGCGCAAAGATGCGGCTTGACTCTGAACCACTGCATCATTCTTTGCCATATACTCCTTCTGACTGGCCATAAATTCCTTCATCATAGTTTCTAGTGCATTCGAGGATGATGCTCTTTGGCTTCCTCCATCTATAGTGCGCTGAAAATGTCCCTACGTCGATTGATCGTTGTTAGAATTAAATAATCTGGGCACAGGGTTTATGTTACCTTGTTGTGGCTGCTTATTTGCGCCACCATTCCATGAAACGTTCGGGTGGTTTCTCCATCCTGGATTATACGTGTTTGAAAATGGGTTGTTGCGCGCAGCTCCTTGCGGTTCCACATAGAAAATTGATTCTGGGTTTGAAGGGCACTGGTCATGCGTGTCCTTCACCGCAAATCCCGCACCCAACTATGTTGAGTTGCGTGATCAAAGGTGTGGTACTTGTCGTGAGCGCATCCATCTTCGTGGTCAACGCATCAATCTTTGCGTTTACTGAAGTCATTGGATCAACTTCAAACCCTCCCGAGCTAGTTTTTATGGGTCTTCTTCTTCTATCTTCCGCAGTGCCCCACTCATAGTTCTTGCGTGCAATTCGACCAAGGATTGTGTGGGCTTCGTCATGTAGGATTGGAATTCCCAATTCCGTTACAGCGGAAGCAATTGGACCGAATCGTATTTTAATTTCGTTTGGCAAAATACCAATACATTGACAATTTTTCAGAATTCATAATTCTACAATTTAAGGTTAAGCAAACTTACTATCATGGGCGACTCTGAATTCAAGAATGCTTCTGGATTGTGCAGGGACC
Source organism: Luffa aegyptiaca (assembly GCA_017139565.1). Classification (NCBI taxonomy): domain Eukaryota; kingdom Viridiplantae; phylum Streptophyta; class Magnoliopsida; order Cucurbitales; family Cucurbitaceae; genus Luffa; species Luffa aegyptiaca. Next base: position 45,318,612 of record CM029407.1, read on the forward strand.
AAATGTGTGAATCTACCATTTGAACACCACCACAAGGGCTTCCCCGCTATCCTCTGAGATTGGGAACTTGGTTGTGGGACCACGATCTTGAGAGGGAATATTTTACAGAGAAGAACTTCTCTGTGTTTCTTGTTGAGAGAGAATTGAGAGAGGGAGAGTTCAGAGAGATGTCTTCTGTAGAATGAGTGTCAAGAATATGACCCCTCATGCATGTGTTATTCATGTGAGGGATGAGATCTAATCTCAACCGTCCACCTCATCATAAGGTTATTAATTAATTAATTAACTATATGCTAACCAATTAATCATATTAATTAATTAAGCATGTTTACATTTAAATCATATTTAAATGCAATGCCCTCACATAATATATAGTTTTAATTAAACTTAATTAAATCACATTTAATTAAATTAATTAAACCACACAATTAATTAATTCATAATTAATTAATTCTTCGATCAATTAAACATCACATATATTTAATTAATCAAACATTCAAATCATATTCAAATGTGCATCTCTCTTATAACCTATAGTTTTAATATAAATCATATTCACATTAAAATTAATCTATAGTTTTAATTAAATTAAATCACATTTAAATAAATTAAATTGAACAATTAATTAATTCAAAATTAATTAATTTTATAATTAATTAAACATCTACCATATTTAATTAATTACATATTAGAATTATATTCTAATATATATCTCTCATATGATATAGTTTAATTAAATCACATTTAATTAAACTTTAATTAACTAATTCATAATTAATTAATTAATTTACTAATTAAATATCATATACTTAATTAGCTATATATTTGAACTCTTTCAAATATATTATTCTCTCAATTAATAAAGTTTAATCTCAAATTAAACTTTATATTATAATGTATCACAATACATTATATTAATTGTATCTCATACAATTAACTTGATTCCCAAGATGAATTTGAACTATTCAAATTCTTTCAAGATAAATTGTTCCCAATTACTCTTTACGAGCTAGCAGGGGGACCTAATGGACCTACAGATCAGAAGCTCCAATGATATGAGGTTAACTGACTAAACTCATTAATCAAGTTAACCAATATTCATTAACTGTGGGTCACTCCACTAAAGACCCACAGTTGCACTCTTCTCACTGTAGAATATTTCTGTGTCCACGGATATTGACCAATAACGGTAAGTCAATCCTTCACGAGTGTTCGTAACTACAGCTGGGTCAAATTACCGTTTTACCCCTGAGTTACCTCTGGCTTCTTAAGTACCAGTGCTCCTCTAATGAACAACCTATTTATGGTCCAACCAATAAACAGAAAGTCCCTCTCGGGCCAGTGAGGGGGCGGGATCCCTTTGTTCAAGACCCGGAGTCACCACTTAAGGGAACACTCATCTACTTCTCCTAGAAGTGGGAAGGAGTGAATTCCATCTTGTGTTGTCATGTCCCCAGCCCCCCACTCGGTCTTGTCCCCAAGAAGGTAGGCTTATTGAGTCGGCGTGCAGGCCACTCTCACCCGTACTAATCAAAGGACAATCTCTCGTGAGAAGGAGTTCATGACACACTCAGGATTAAGACTGAGTTACCTAGGTCATCCTATTGAAATAGGAACCTAACTAGTTAACGGTGTTACATCTAGTGGTTTACTATTTCGTGGTCCGGTCTTATGCAAACTCATTGCATAGGATACCCCCACTCGCATGTCTCCTACATGGACTCCTTGGATCAATACGTCTGTATCGAATACAAAGCGGGCCGTATCACATAGTGTTACCAGGATAAGGTACCCAACCTTATTCTTGTACTATAGACCTTTTAGGTTGTTACTTGAACACTGATCCCCGTATGTCCTCACATACTAGTTCAAGTTACATATCAACAACCTTGGATGTTAGTTTATTGGATTTGGGCTATATTGTGCAATTATAGACTTAAAATGACAATAACATTTTATTGCATAAACCTCAATAACACTTTATTGATACAAGTGTATAATTCGTTAACATTCACTGTCTACGAGTTTTAGGACATAAAACCCAACACGTCATACGTCTTTCTGAGCAGTGCACCATTTGCGGATGAGTCTACTAAAACTTGCGAGTTCTTGTTAATGTTGGGTTTAATGTCCTATAAACTCGTAGTTTGTAAATCATTAAACATATTCTATTTTCAATAAAGACGTTATTGAGGTTATTCAGTAAAAGATGTTATTGAATATGTAAATTGTGAATGATTAACCTAAATCCAATAAACTAAGATCCTTGACTATAAAATGAATATTCGAACTATATGTAGGGACATATCGTAGGATCAAGTTCAAGTTTATAGTCAAAATAGTCTATAGTATAAGGATACGGTTGGGTGCCTTATCCTGGTGACACTATGGACGTGGCCCACTTTGTATTAAGTACAAACGATGAGATCCTAAGTCGTTCATGTGGAGACATGCGAGTGGGGGCGTCCTATGCAATGAGTTTGCATAAGACAGGACCACGAAATAAGTCACTTTCTCTTTATAACGCCGTTTACTGAAGAAACTGACTATTTCTCATAGATGACCTAGGTAACTCGTTCTTAATCCTGAGCTAACTATGAACTCCTGTCTATACGAGATTATCCTTTGATCTGCATGGGTGAGAGTGGCCAGCATCGCCGACTCAACAAGCCTACCATTTTGGGGATGAGATCGAATAGATAGCTGGGGACATAGTTTTGCAAGACGGAATTCACTCCTACCCAATTCAGGGATAGCAGAGAGGTTGTTCTCTTAAGTACTAACTCCAGGACTTGAACAAGGGGTCCCACCCTCTCGTTGGATCGAAAGGGACTTAGGTTTGATGGTTGGACCACAAACCGATTGTTCATTAGAGGATTAGTGGAACTTAAGGAACAAGAAGTACTATAGGGGTAAAACGGTTATTTGACCTAGCTATAGCTACGAACAACCTGTGAAGGAACGACTTACTGAACATGGTTAAATCAAGTGGACGGAAATATATCTATAGTGAGGGGAGTGCAACTATCGAGCTATAGTGGAGTGTCCCGGTAGTTAACGAATGTTGGCCAGCTTAGATAATGAGATTAGTCGGCTAGCCTCGAATCGTTGGAGCCCATGATCTATAGGTCCATTAGGTCCCTCTACTAGCTCATATCGGATTAAAGCCTAGAACATATTAATAGGAATCTTTGAATTGTTCAAAATCGGGAAATAGGGTATTATCGTAAAATTGTGTTCGACACAATAATTTAATTATGAATTAAATTAGAAAATGAGAGATAAGGTATTTAAAAGGGTTTAAATACAATATACATGAATTGAGATTCATATATAAAGAATACACAATAAAAGGATGATTAATTTGATTAATCATTTACAATTTGTGAGGCAAGCTTCAAAATTGAATTTGTGATTAATTTCAATTGAGAATTGAAATTAATATCATTCATGCTGAAAATATAATTGATTTTGAATCAAAAGTAAGTGGAAAAACTTGGAAATCCACTCTTGCATGAAGACTCAAAGTGGAATTACACCACATTCATGCAATAGTGCATGTTGTGTTGCTTGAACACCTAACTTCCACTTTCACCATCAAGACCACCAAGTGTCTTGCATTTTGAAGGTCCTACTTGCATGGATTCTCTCTATATATAGAGGAAGAATCAGATTGTGGAAAAGGATAGCATTTACCTTAATGTTATGCTGCTGAATTTCTTCCTCAATCACTCTCTCATCTCATATCTCCATAGAGCTTGAACCTTCAAGCATTCCCTTCCCATTCCCTATCACTATAGACTCCCACAAGTCGTTCTCGGCCCGGAGAATAGTAGGGAAGACTCTAAAGGTTGTCCAAGAGAATTTGGAGAAGGAAAACACCACAAGGAGTTCTTCATTTGTGAGCTACAAAGGTTGGTGTTCTCTAAACTCTCTTTTCTTTCTTTTATAGAACATGCATGCTTTAGGAGCAAAATTGAATGTCTTAAGTGCTTTCGATCTTCAATTGCTTCCGCATGTGTTATATGAACACCTTCAGTTAAGACCTACATAAAAGGTCTCTAACTGGATGCATAATGGTAGTCCATGGTGCGGGCACCTTTGTAGTAAGCTCTTGAAACGCTCCCCCGCCGCACTCAATGTTTCATCTTCCATTTGCGTGAAAGTCATTATTTCCTTTCTCAGTCTAGAGTTTGCGGTAGGTGGAAAGTATTTTTCTAGAAACTTCTCAGCCAGGTCATTCCATGTTGCGATGGAGTTTGCCGGCTTCTGGTTGAGCCATACTTTCGCCACATCTCTTAATGAGTAAGGAAATAGGATAACTTGCAGCTGCTCATGCGTTACTTTTGGAATAATAAATTTATTACAAATATCCAGAAATGACTTTAGATGAGAGTGAGGGTCTTCTGTTGGGCTTCCTCCAAATTGTCCTGCAGCTGTCAGCATTTGAAACATAACTGATTTTAATTCAAACCTTTCTGTTTCTAGAGTGGGCTGAACTATCCCTGGATTAAAGTTGCAATTTGCAGGGGCTGCATAGTCTCTAATTCCTCTGGCCCTATCATCGGCCATTTGGATAGGATTCAATGGTCTGTTTGGTTGGTTAGGTGCTACCATTTCTCCTGATTGTCTTCAGGCTCTTCGATTTCTTCTTCTTCTATGATATGTTCTATCAATTTCAGGATCAACTTCGAAATCGATTCGTCGAGCAGCACGCATACAACCTCTGGTTACCTGGAGAAAAAGTACTCGACAGGAAACACAGTAAATAATATCAACGGAGTGTCAGATCAGAAAAATTATTAAAACTTTGTTGCCCTTCCCCAGCAACGGCGCCAAAAACTTGATTCGTTGTCAGAATAATCAGAAATATAGTCGTAGATAATAATCAATCCAAGCATAAATTGACACAATCAAGTAATACCTAGTGAGTCCAAGGTCAAATCCACAGGGAAGGGATATGTGCAAAGCTTTTAATAATATTTACTAACATACACTCTAAGACGTGTGATATTGTATAAAAGAACAAATAAATAAGCTGGTAAGATTTGAATCACTTGTAGAAAACAAGACATGCGACCAGAAAGAAAGAAAAGGTATTTAAAGATTTTAGTATCAAGGCTGTTGCGGTTGCAACCTCATGCGTTTATAAGAACCTTGTGACGCATACTTTGATTAATTGATCCATTAATGCCTAAGTGAGAAAAAATCATAAGTTTCCCTTCCGGTACTCCTTTGCGTTTGGCATAAAACTATCAAGAGGTTATTTGGCTAGTTCATGTGTTTGGTGCAGTTCTCTAAAACTTACAAGGGATTGCATTAGTCACAACACAGTCTCAGCTCATGCATGCACTATCTTTTAACGGTAGTGTTTTAATGTTACCAAGACTACATGACATGCGCTAGCTTGCTCTACTTTGAGATGTCCACATGCGTTACCTGTCAGGGATTTAGCATACTACTACCGCATCCAGTTGGCCAAGCGGGAGTTAGTAATGAAAATAGTATCGCAACTAAGTAGAAAGCAATTAATGTTTCATTTAACTCAAAGTATGCTCTTACAAAATATTCTTATTGCCGCATGAGGTGCTTGCGCTAAGCCTTGAAGAAGAAATTAGCTCATGTGAGCAGAACTCAACATCATGAAATAAAACATTACACGCATAAGTTCGCTCCTAATTCACAGCTCTCTGTGATTTCTCCTTCTCTTCCTTCTCCCTTCTACTTCGAATGAATTCTTTGAATCAATGAATGAATGAATATTTCTTTGAACGACTTTGGCTTCTATTTATAGGAGAGGGAAGATAACTTCTCTAAGTAATTTCCCACTTGCTTTAATCATCATTTTAGCCAAATTGAGCAACTTTTTCTCCCTTTTTTCCGTCCACTTGCGTCGATTGCTTTAGCTTGTGTCAGTGTTGTCTCTTCATTATCTTATATGTCTCTTGATCTTCTTGGAATGTGTGCCTGTACTGAGAAGAAACTTTGAAAAAACAATTGAATTAGTTGGGTTAGCGTTCCATATTTCATAATTTTCTTACCGCATACATGAACATAGCTCGCCGCCTACAACAATCACATTTCTCTTTCTTTTTGTGCTGAGATAACGCATCAAAGGATCTTTTGGCCTTGTTTTAGCTTAAGTTTAAAGGAAAAATAACTTGCTTTTTGCAAGTTATCAGTTGCCTCAATCTCCTCTCTCGAGTAAGACCTATCAAGTTCCCTTCTCTACTCCTCAGTTATCTTAGGAGTAGTACAATCAATTACATCTTTTATAACATTGTCTTCGAGCCTGGAGGATTGAAAAAGATCCTTGAAGTAATTGGTAGCAATTTCTCCCACCCTCAGCTCATCTTCTTCCCAAATTCCTTCTTTCGACCAAATCCCCTCAATATGATTTCTTCTCCTCCTTTGCGAGGCTTTCGCATGAAACCACTTGGTATTCCTAACCCCACTTTGGAGCCATACCTCTCTAGAACGGCTCCTCCAAAAATCTTCTTCTTCCTCTAACAGGGCCTCAAGCTTGTCTTCTGCCCTGAGAGAATCGGCCCACCCATCATCCCCCTCACACGCCGCCAGGGCTTGAATTTCTTCTTCCTTTCGCGAGATAGCACTCCTCAGACTGTCATTCAACCTCTCCTTATTCCAGCGGTGAAGCTTGTTGATACAATCTACCATATTATCACACAGATTCTGAGCCTTTGGATTGGGATGATTAACCCAGCACCTCTTAATGACTTCCTCTGCACCTTTAATTTTAAGCCAACCCTCTTCAAACTGCTGCAACTTCCCGTTTTTGGAGACCTTAGTTTGTTCATCCTTAAACTCCCAGCTGGCTGCTATAGGTCTATGATCAGAGCTCAAAAAACCAAGATGGTTAATAACCAGGTTATTCACACTAGCTTCCATCTCCTGATTCATCAATATCCTGTCCAATCTTTCCAAAATTCTACCATTTTTACTCTTGCCTCTTCTCCAAGTGAACTTACTGCCTCTATACCTAGCATCAATAAGCTTATAGTGGTTTAGGGAGCTTATGAATAACTCCATTTGGTTCGAATTTCTCCTAGCCCACCCCCCTACTTTTCTCCTCTTCTGAGATAATCTCGTTGAAGTCCCCTCCTACGATCCAAGGGGTGTCATTATCCTCAGAAAGTCTTTCTAACAGATTCCATGAGTGGATTCTTTTTTCTGTTTTCGGGTTGCCATAAAAGTCCGAAAATCTCCAGTACCCATTCTTCCTTCTGATCAATGCATCAATATGCCCCTCAGAGAAGGACTTTATGGAGATATCCATCTCCTCCTTCCAAAAGAGCAATAACCCACCACTTTTTCCTCTGCACGACACACAAAAGCAAGAATTGAAGTTTAAGCTATTCTTCAATCTCTCACTCTTAACAGCATCATATTTAGATTCCACAATAAACATAATTTGGGGTTTCACACTCTCATCCAAGTGTCACAGGGAACGAAATGCTCGAGGATTCCCCAAACCTCGAGCATTCCAGCTTAAGAGTTTCATTGCAACCGGTGGGGCTGACGATCAACAACCGCCGCCGATATCCCTCTGAACGCATCAAAGTAGTTGATTTTTGGTTTCTTCCCCCCTGCTTCCTCTTCCACTGACTCCAACTTATGTTTCCCACCGATTTTTCCTTCATCTGTTTCCTCCTCCATTCTGTCCGCTTGGTTTTGCTCACTCCTGGTTAGTCTTTTCCATTTTTCCGAAGCTTTATTTTTTGGGTTGCTAGGGATTTTCACTTTTTCTTTTTGGGCTTTTGCTGATGAGTTCTTTTCCTCCGTTTCCTGGGCCTGGCTACTATCTCCAGGTTGGTTATCATAAGTTGTCTACTCGTTCCTCATCTTTTTGCCCTCTGGGGCCCACTCCTCTTTTGTCTTTTCTGTTGTACCACTAATTCCTTGGTCAATCTTCTCCCCAACTGACACTGTCACATCCCTATTATCCAACTCAGGTATTCCTTTTTCCCCTCTAACGGCTCTTTTCTTTGTTCCCTCTGACACTGCTAATTCCTGCATTGATGGGACGCTGTCCTCCCCCTCCCTTGTCTTTTATCACCGCTATTGGATTTCCGGCGACTGCTTGCCTTCCTCCGGTGAGTTTCCTACCCCCTTCTCTGCTCCACCACTCGACTGAGGATCACTGTTTAACTCTTTTCCTACTTCCTTCTGGTTTTTTTCTTTCTCCCGATTGCTCTCATTCTCTTTTTCGAGCTTAGCCTCTTTCCTCTCAGCGTGGACTCTCGAAGCCATGGCCCATATTGGTTTCCCTCTTCTTTTTCTTCACTATCATCTTCTTCGCAGTCTTTCATCACGTGGCCTAATCTCCCGCATTGATACCAGAAATCTGAGTGTTTCTCAATGGTTATAGGAACCCATCTCTCCTCAGCCATAGACCCCCACCTTGATTCTTGTCAGTCTTCTTAGGGGCTTTGTAACATCAACCTTTACTTTCACCCGTAAAGACTCACCCGAGAACCTTCCCTCCTCTTCCTCTTCGGATTTGACAAAGGTCCCCACCGAGTTTGCTAGGGCAGCTGCATATTTCCTGTTCATACAGACAACAGGTAATTTATGAAAGTGAAACCAGAAGCTTACGTACCTGAACTCCAGTGAGCTTATTTCTTTGTCTCCTTTAAGCTCATCGAAGATCAGGACTGCCTTATCGTATATCCACAGGTCGTTATCAACAAGCCTTTTCTTAGCTTTCCTGCTCTTGAACTTGCATATAAAGACATTCTTACCAGATTTCTTTATTTGCACTTTTCCTTCAATTCCCCAGATTTTTGGCATGAGCCTCTGGAAATGTTCTGCTATTACCTCTTTCGGGGTCAGGATCTTACACGTCATGGTCTTCTCCATATCTTTTCTAGTATCATCTATGTCATCATCCTCTACCTCAACCAGACCTCCTTTTTCATCCTCCGTAAGTCTCATCTTCCCTAGCTCTTTAAGAACCTTTTCTTCCTCGATTTCATCCCTTGTCCCTTTTACAGGCGTCGTGTCTCCCATACCAACTGATCACAAAGGATCCTAAGAAGCAAACTAAGTTGCCCTGTTGCTCATGAGCTTCAGCTATCCTCAAGAGAAAAGCAGACGTTCAGAGCCCTTACATAATTATGCATTTTAAAGATTAAACTAACAATTAATTTAATAAGTTAGACAAAAACAGGTGGCTACAGGTAGCTAAAAATCAACCACTGATTTCTGCATCTTCTTAGGTGACTTCTTGATCTCGTCTAAGGCCAAGAAGCAACATATCGTCTCTCGTTCCTCTGTTGAGGCCAAGTACAGAGTACTAGCTACTACTACAAGTGAACTTGTTTGACTTCTTCAATTACTAAAGGAGTTGCATTTTACACCACCGTCACCTGCCTTGATCTTCTGTGACAATCAATCAACAATTCACATCGCTGCAAATCTAGTTTTTCCATGAGCGAACGAAGCACATTGAACTTGATTGTCATTTTGTTCGAGATAAGATAATTCGAGGAAAAGTTAAGCTATTGGTTATTCGCACCAATTTGCAACTTGCAAACATTTTTACTAAGGCTCTACCTCTTTCTAATTTTTCTGCATTACTCTCCAAGATGGGAATTGTCAATCTGCTATGCTCATCTTGAGGGAGGAGTGTTAAGTTAGTAATTAATTAGTTTCTCCTCCTTGTTATTTTTGTTACTTGTGATAGTTGTACTTAGATCCTTGCTATCCATAAGAGATCAGGTAAGCTTTATTTAGTCTACAAAGTGTAATAAAAATAAATCTAACTTTCTTTATCCCTTTCTTAGTTATTCTTGAAATGTATTTTTTTTTAACCAAAATTGTTGATTATTATAAATATTAGAAAAATATAGATGCCCATTAGAGTTTAAACCATGTGTCACCATCCATGTTGTCCATGTGCCTTGTATAGATTGATGTTTGGTGTCCATTTCTAGCCACATCCTACTTGCCAAATTACCTATAAATAGTGGCCTTTGGTGGAGTTAAAAACATCTCAATTGGTGGATTCTCCACTTTCATAATTTCCCACCTTTTTATTATTTTTATTTAATTTAATGCTTTTATTCAATTTCATGTTTTTATTTAATTATTATTATTATTATTATTATTATTATTATTATTATTATTATTATTATTATTATTATTATTATTATTATTATTATTATTATTATTATTATTATTATTATTATATTATATTTTATCCGCTTCCGTGTTTCCGTTGTGCTGCTCAATTTCACAACACGTTATCAGCACGAGCTTCTGTTGCTTCCTTCACTGAAGGTAGGTCCTAAAGGTAGGTCGATTTTTTAAATTAAATATTATATTGCATATTTAGTAGATATTAAATTTCTAAGATAAAAATAATATTTTGTGATAGTGTTACCATGACAAATCTTACGAAATTAGAATTCTCAGCCTTTGACATTAATGGCAATAATTATTTGTCATGGGTGCTCGATGTCGAAATCCACCTGGATGTTATGAATCTTGGAGAAACAATTAAAGAAGGAAATACAACACCTAAGCAAGATAAAGCAAAAGCTATGATTTTCCTTCGTCATCATCTCCACGAGGGATTGAAAATAGAATATCTTACAATAAAAGATCCCCGTATCTTGTGGAAAATTTTGAAAGAAAGGTATGATCATCAAAAAATAGTTATTCTTCCTAAAGCTCGTTATGAATGGGATGCATTTGAGGCTACAAGATTTTAAATCAGTAAGTGATTACAATTCCGAATTATTTAAAATCAGTTCAAAACTGTAGTTATACGAAGAGAAAAATTATTGATGTAGATATGTTAGAGAAGACATTTTCTACGTTTCATGTCTCGAATATGCTCCTACAGCAGCAATATCGAAAGAAAGGTTTTAAACAGTATTCTGAACTAATTTAATGTCTTCTTGTGGTCGAACAAAATAACGAGTTATTGATAAAAACCACGAATCTCGACCAACTGGAACAACACCATTCCCTGAAGTGGGTGCTGTGAATTTTAATAATAATCGTGGGCGAGGTCGTGGTCGTGGTCGAGGTCGTGGCCATGGCAAAGGAAGAAATAATTGTTATTTTTATGGTGGTCATTCTAATTTTAAAAGAACCACCCAAAATGATGATCACAGAGGGAAAGCTTCACAAGAAAAGAGTTCAAAAAGTGTTGAAAATAAATGTTTCTGATGCGGAATGACTGGGCATTGGTCACGTACCTGTCGTACGTCAAAACACTTAGTTGATCTCTATCAAGCTTCCCTGAAAGAAAAAGGAAAAGATGTGGAAACAAATCTTGCATACCAGGATAATAATATATTTGACCCATCCAATATGATAGATTTGGATGTGGCAAATTTTTTTGAATCTCCTAAAGAGAAGATCGGCACAACCGGTGGAACATCAAGTGCTTTTTTTGACTTTGAGAATATCTAATGTTGTTGTTTTTATCTTCATGTTTTCTTTAGTAAAAGTTAACTTTTGTATATTTCAAGTGTTGCTTTCTTATTGTAATTATCCTCTTTTAATGAAGAAACATGAAATCTTTTCATATGTTGGGTGATTCGAAAATGAGCAAAGAAGATCTATGTCTGGCAGACAGTGCAACTACGCACACAATACTTACGAGTAGAAAATATATTTTCCAAACTAACAATGTTGGAAGCAACAGCCAATATGATATCAGGTTCTACAAACCTGATTGAAGGGTTACGTTTGGAAAAGCAAATATTATTTTGCCTAGAGGAACAAAATTTACAATTGACAATGCATTGTTCTCTAGTCAATCACAGAGAAATCTACTAAGTTTTAAAGATATACGTTGCAATGGTTATCACATTGAGACTGATAGTAAGAATAATGTGGAGTATCTATATATTATCTCTACTGTCTCAAATGAAAAACGTATATTAGAAAAGTTGTATGCTTTATCTTCTGGATTTTATTATACTCATATACAAGTAATTGAAACATATGCAACGATGAATCTGAAGTTCATGAATCTAGACATATTTACAATTTGGCATGACCGATTGGGTCATCCAGGGTCTATAATGATGAGAAGAATTATTGAGAATTCAGATGGACATCCATTAAAGAACCAGAAGATTCTTCAATCCAATGAATTATTATGTGATACTTGCTCTCAAGGCAAATTAATAATTAGACAATCACCAGCTAAAGTGGGAACTGAATCACCTGCATTTTTGGATAGAATCCATCTTGATATATGTGGACCTATTAACCCACCAAGTGGACCATTTAGATATTTCATGGTATTAATAGACGCATCCAGCAGATGGTCACATGTGTGCTTATTATCAAGTCGTAACCTTGCATCTGCAAGATTACTTGCTCAAATAATTAAGTTAAGAGCACAATTTCCTGATTATACGATTAAGTCCATTCGTTTTGATAATGCTTGTGAATTTACATCCCAAGCTTTTGATAATTATTGTTTGTCAATTGAGATAAGTGTTGAGCATCCTATAGCTCATGTTCATACACAAAATGGTTTGGCAGAATCATTTATAAAACGTTTACAATTAATTGCTAGACCATTGCTTATGACAGCTAAGCTTCCTACATCTGTATGGGGACATGTTATTTTGCATGCAGCGTCACTTGTACGCATTAGGCCAGTAGCTTATCACAAGTACTCGCCATTACAATTAGCTTATGGCTATGAGCCAAATATTTCTCATCTGAGAATTTTTTGATGTGCAGTATATGTTCCAATTGATCCACCACAACGTACTAAGATGGATCCTCAAAGGATGTTAGGAATATATGTTGGATATGATTCCCCATCAATTATTAAATATCTTGAACCCCTGACGGGTGATGTATCTACTGCACGATTTGCTGATTGTCATTTTAATGAGACAAATTTTCCAACATTAGGGGGAGGAATTACGAAGTTGGAAAAAGAAATTACATAGAATGCATCATTATTGTCTCATTTAAATCCCTATACAGATCAATGTGAACTTAAAGTTCAGAAAATAATTCATTTGCAAAAAATAGCAAATCAATTACCAGATGCATTTATAGATGCAAAGAAAGTGACTAAGTTACATATATCAGCTGCAAATGTCCCATCAAAAATTGATATCCCAACACAACATGTTGTCATTAATGAATCTGGAACACGCCAGAAGCGTGGTAGACCAGTGGGTTGTAAGGATAAAAATCCTCAAAAACGAAAAATAATTAATAGTAAAAAAGACTTGGTTGAAAATGTAAATACCCATGAAGAAGTTCATGACATGAATAGTGAGGAAGGTGAAATGCCTGAAGATAATAATCAGATTTCCATAAACTATGTCATGACAGGAAAAAGATGGAATCGAACTAATGTAGTTATTGACAACATTTTTCATATAATATTGCTCTTGATATTATATATGAGAATGAGGATCCTGAACCAAAATCTGTTGAAGAATGTCGACATAGAAAAGATTGGCTTCAGTGGAAAGAAGCAATCGAGGCAGAATTAAACTCACTTTCAAAATGTCAGGTTTTTGGACCAATAGTCCAAACACCAGAAGGTGTCAAAGCTGTGGGATACAAATGGGTATTTGTGAGAAAAAGAAATGAAAATAATGAAATCACAAGATATAAAGCAAGATTAGTTGCACAAGGTTTTTCACAAAGATCTGGTATTGATTATGAGGAGACGTATTCTCCAATGGTGGATGCAATTACACTAAGATTTTTAATTGGTCTGACTGTGTATAAAAGTCTAGACATGCATCTTATGGATGTTGTCACAACATACTTATATGGATCTCTTGATAATGATATTTATATAAGAATCCCAGAAGAATTTAAGGTATCTGAAACATATAAATCAAATTCTCGGGAACTCTGTTCAATAAAGTTACAGAGATCATTATATGGATTGAAACAATCAGGACGAATGTGGTACAATTGCCTAAGTGAATATTTGTTGAAAGAAGAATATCAAAACAATCCAATATGTCTGTGTATTTTTATAAAGAAATCACAATCAGGATTTGTTGTTATAACTGTATATGTTTACGACTTAAATATAATCGAAACTTCTGAAGAGCTTTCAAAGACAATAGAATATCTCAATAAAGAATTTGAGATGAAAGATCTTGGGAAAACAAAAGTTTTCCTTGGCTTGCAAATTGAGCATTTAGCAGATGGAATATTTGTTCATCAGTCAACTTATAGAGGAAAAAGTTATAAAAGATTTTATATGGACAAAGCACATCCATTAAACATTCCAATGGAAGTTTGTTCATTAGATGTGAAGAAAGATGTATTTCGACCTCGATATGATAATGAAGAACTACTTGGTTCTGAAGTACCATATCTTAGTGCAATTAGTGGACTTATGTATCTTGCTAATAATACAATACCAGATATTACATTTTCAGTAAATTTATTAGCTAGATATAGTTTTTCTCCAACGAAAAGACATTGGAATGGAGTTAAGCATATACTCCGCTATCTCTGAGGAACTATTGATATGGGTTTATTTTATTCAAATAAATCAAATTTTGATCTGGTTGGTTATGCAGATTCAGGATATTTATCTGATCCACACAAAGCTAGATCTCAAACAGGTTATCTATTCACTTGTGGAGAAACTACTATATCATGGCGATCAGTAAAACAGACCATAACGGCTACTTCCTTTAATCATACTGAAATTCTTGCAATTCACGAGGCAAGTCGAGAATGTGTATGACTAAGATCAGTAACTCAACACATTTGTGGAACATGTGGTTTGTCTTCTAGTAAAATTCTTCCAACGATATTATATGAAGACAACACAGCTTGCATAGCTCAAATCAAAGGAGGATATATTAAAGAAGATAGAACGAAGCATATTTCACTCAGGCTTTTCTACACTCATGATCTTGAAGAAAATGGTGACATCATGATGCAACAAATTTGTTCGAATGATAACTTGGCAAACTTATTTACAAAGTCATTACCTACCACAACCTTTGAAAAATTGGTACATAGTATTGGAATGCAACGACTTAGAGATCTCAAATGATGTTTCCACGAGGGAGAGAAAATATATTGTATTCTTTTAGAATTATTAAATTATATGAAATATGTACTCTTTTCCTTCACTGGGATTTTTTTCCATTGGATTTTTTCCTAGTAAAAGTTTTTAACGAGGCATATTCCATATATGGACATCTAAAGGGAAGTATTATAAATATTAGAAAAATATAGATGCCCATTAGAGCTTAAACCATGTGTCACCATTCATGTTGTCCACATGCCTTGTATAGATTGATGATTGGTGTCCATTTCTAGCCACATTCTACTTGCCAAATTGCCTATAAATAGTGGTCTTTGGTGGAGTTAAAAACTCATCTCAATTGGTGAATTCTCCACTTCCATAAAAATGCAGAAAAATAGGAAAGATGTAATAAAGATCTTATTCAATATTCAGTGTGTAATGACAATGAACAGTGACCCTCATATATAGATACATAGAGGACAGGTGGAGCTATACAATAGGCTGAAAATATAACAAACTATAAGAATGGAAAATGTAGAAATAGCCCTGGAAATCTCAGCAATAATGGACATTCTATCATCCCCCCGCAAGCGAAACTGGCCGATTTTGGACTGTAAGCTTGGTACGAAGGCTTTGAAACCGAGCTGTGGCAAGAGGTTTAGTTAAAATATCAGCCAACTGATCATCTGAAGGAACAAACCGAACGACAAGTTGCTTCCTCATGACTTTTTCTCGGATAAAATGCAAGTCAATTTCAATATGCTTAGAACGGCTATGAAGAACGGGATTAGCAGCAAGATATGTTGCACTAACGTTATCACAAAGCAATAAAGGAGGGGAAGAAGGAGAAAAATCAATCTCAGATAACAGTGATTGAACCCAGACAAGCTCAGCAGCAGCGTTGGACAAACCACGGTATTCGGATTCGGCACTCGAACGGGACACGACTTTTTGCTTTGCAGATGACCATGATATCAAATTGGAACCCAGAAAAACACAAAAACCACTTGTGCTGCGGCGGTCATCGGGGCAATTAGCCCAGTCTGCGTCCGTGTAGCTGGTTAGAGACAAAGGGCCCGTGTTGGTGAATGACAAACTGAGGTAGCTTGTAGTTTTGAGGTAACGAAGTATTCGTTTGACCAAGTTCCAGTGTGCTGAGGTTGGAGCTTGTAGAAACTGGCAGGCTTTGTTTACCACAAAACTCAAGTCCGGTCTTGTTATAGTACAGTATTGAAGAGCCCCAACTAGGCTTCTATACTGCTTTGGATCAGGTAAAAGATCACCATCACGAGCTGATAATACAGTCCCAGGAGCCATAGGAGTGTCCATATATTTACAAGATGACATATCTGCACACTGTAAGAGGTCCAAGAAATATTTGTGCTGACACAGATGCAATGAGTTAGAGTCTCTATAAACTTCGATGCCAAGAAAATAAGAAAGATTACCAAGATCCTTTAAAGAGAATAAGTTGTTCAATGATCCAATAAACTGCTGGATAAATGAAGAGTTGTTACCGGTGACAATTATATCGTCCACATAGATAAGAACAGCAACAAAAACAGAGCTCTTTCGATAATAAAACAAAGAAGTATCAGATTTAGAAGCCAAGAATCCCCAAGCCAACAAACATGAACTCAATTTCATGAACCACTCGCGGGGACTTTGTTTCAAACCGTATAAAGCCTTATGAAGCTTACATACATGTTGTGGTTTATCTTTATCAACAAATCCGGGTGGCTGAACCATATAAACGTCTTCATGGAGATCACCGTTGAGAAACGCATTATGCACATCAAGCTGCTTGATTTCCCACTGAAAACGCACGGCCAAAGACAATAGGATGCGAATTGTAGCAGGTTTGATGACAGGGCAGAAGGTTTCAAAGTAGTCTATTCCATGAGTCTGATCAAAACCACGAGCCACAAGCCTTGCCTTATACCGTTCAACAGAGCCATCCGGTTTTAACTTGATTCGATAGACCCATTTGCAGCTCACAAGCTTATAATTAGGAGATGAAGGAACAAGAGTCCATGTGTTATTTTGAACTAATGCCTTATATTCCTTGTCCATAGCATCTCGCCACTCAGGACTCTTAATGGCCGTTCTGAAACAGGTTGGTTCAGCTAAAGGAATAGAAGATGTTTCAGCTAGCCAACATTTCGGTTTGAAGATCCCAGCTTTGGATCTTGTTACCATGTGATGAATGTTGGATGGTGCCTGTGAAGGTTGTTGAAGAGGGACAGGAATATGAGGAGAGGTGGCAGAGGAAGTTGAGACTGGCCGAGATAAGGTTGGTGATGAGACAAGGGAAGAGGATGATGCAGGGGATGGGGATAAAGGACTGGGAGAATGGTGGTGAACCAAATCAGCAGGAATGGATGAAAAATCGGGAGGCACAAAAGGTGTGGATGTTGGTGTTGGATAAGCGGAAGCATGTTTAATAGAGGAAGTAAGTGTTGGACAATGCACAGGAGATAAGAGGGGGGAAGGAGAAGAGGGATTAGGAACAGAAGGAGGAGGAAGGGGAAAAGGAGCAGCATTAAAGACAGAGTAATCAAGCGTAGGAGTCTTGACAGAGCCAAAAGAAAAATGTTTTTGAGCACAAGGAAAGGTAGACTCATTAAAGACAACATGACGAGAAACGAACAAACGACCAGAAATAGGGTCTAGACATAAGTATCCTTTGTGGTTAGTGCTATAACCAACAAATAGACACTCAGTAGAATGAAACATAAGTTTGTGCTCATTAAAAGGCCTAAGAAAAGGAAAACATGAACAACCAAAGGCTTTAAGAAGAGAGTAATCAGGAAGCTGTTGATAAAGCATTTGGTAAGGAGATTTGTGGCCAAGGACAACCGTAGGCAGTCTATTAATGAGGTAAACTGCTGTTTGAAAAGCAAAACTCCAAAAGGATAAAGGAATACCAGAATGAGCAAGCAAAGCGAGGCCTATTTCTACAACATGTCGATTCTTCCTCTCAACTCGGCCATTTTGCTGAGGCGTGTATGGACAGGAAACACGATGGTGAATCCCATTAGCTGAGAGAAAGGAGGAGACAGATCGAAATTCCCCACCCCAATCAGTTTGAAGACACTTAATGGTTTTACCAAACTGAACTTCAACTAGCTTTTTAAAGTTAAGGAAACAAGGAAAAGTTTCATCTTTAGATTTTAATAGGTAAAGCCAAGTAAAACGTGTATAGTCATCCACAAATAACAAGAAAAACTGAGCTCCATTAACTGAAGTTTGAGGGGAAGGACCCCATACATCAGAGTGAACTAAAGCAAAAGGTTCACATGTTTTTGTTTCAGCTAAAGAAAAGGGGAGGCGATGACTCTTAGCTAACTGACACGAATTACAAAAATTAGGAGAACTAGATGAAGAGACTCCACAACGAGATAAAACACAATTCAAAGTTGAGGCTGCAGGATGCCCCAAGCGAAGATGCCAAAAGGAAGGAGTCTGAACCGTGGACACTAGTGCAAAAGGAGAAGAAACTGAAGAAGATGATGATGCCGAGTTGAGGGAAGACAGTTTGTATAAACCATCTTCAAGCTTGCCCTTGAGAAGAGTTGTCCTGGTTCGTAGGTCCTTAACAAGAAAGAAAGAATCATAAAATTCAATATAAGCTTGGTTATCTTTGCATAAACGAGTGACACTAAGAAGTTTCTTTGTAATGGTGGGAGTATGAAGTATATTATGAAGAAGTATAGGTTTTGAAGATTTAAGAACAGAAGAGCCAACATGAGAAATAGGAAGTTTCATACCATTTCCGATTGTGATTTGGTCACCACCATTGTAGGCCATGGGATTGCACAAGGATGATATGTCCGGTGTCATGTGATGAGTAGCTCCTGAGTCTAAGAACCAAGACTCATCGGGATGAGATACATCAGCTTGAATTGTTGAGGCAGTGTCAGAAAAGGATTGAGGATATGAAGAAGGAACAGACTGAGTTGTATGAAGTAAGGCCTGAGGTTGAGGTTGAGGAGGTGGGGTTTGATAGGCTAGGTTGGTGCGATGGTGACATATCAGGGCAGTATGACCGAATTTTCTGCAAATCTGACACTGAGGTCTGGATGAGAAAGATTTATTTTGCCAGGAAGAATTAGGACGACCAAGAATGCTTGTTGAGTGGTTTGGTTGAGGAGTCTGATTGGGAAAAGAAAAAACAGGCCGAGGAAAGTTATTAAGGTGAGGTTGAAACCTTGAAACAGAACGGCGATTAGAAGCATGAGTGTTGAGAGTGCTAAGGTTAACCTGAGGCAGATTTAACTGATCAACAGTAGACTGTCTTTCCAATCTAGTCTCATATGCAAGAAGAAGGCTCCGTACATCCTCTAAAGTAGGTCTATCAGCTCTATTTTGTATTGAAGTAACAAAAGGATTATATTCACTGCCCAAACCATCAAGGATGTAGGCTAGGTGATCTCTATAAGATATAGGCTCTCCTATAGCAGCAAATTTATCAGCTATCTCTTTTATTTTAGCTAGGTACTGAGTAACAGACAATCCATCCTTTTTTATCTTTTGCAATTGAGTCTTTAAAGCCATAATTCTAGCAGTTGTATTTGAATCATATGATTTTGTCAAATAATTCCAGATAGCAGAAGCAGAGTCAAGAGAAACGATCTCACCCATCTTTTCTTCAGACAAGGAGGAGTAAATCCAGCACATGATAAATCTGTTATACCTCTCCCAACTGAGAAATTTCGGATTAGGTTGAGTGTTGTTGGGATCAAGAAATCGTGGAGGAGTAGCAATCGAACCATCCAAGTAGCCCGAGAGTCCATTCGCAAGAACTGCATTCATCAGTTGATTTTTCCATAAGAGGAAGTTGCCATCGTTTAATTTAACGGCTAGAGGCTGAGGTAGGGTAGGATAAGGGTTGGGAGTGAAGAAATTTGGTTGAGGTAGGAAATTTGGTTGAGGTAGGAAATTTTGTGGAGCAGGGAACAGAGGTCTGGGATAGAAATTTGGTTGAGGTTGTGACTGCGATTGAACTGGGAAGGTTGGGTAATGAGGATAGGGAAAATAACCAGTTGGTGGAACATTGGTTGGGTACTGAGGTTGGGGAATAGGATTTCGATTTTGGAAAGTGGTAGGTTGCACAGTATTTGGAGTTCCGATGGGAGGATTAACCGGTGGATTTTGAATGGGTGTGACAACAGGTGTGGTTAAAGGGGTGCTTGGTGATATGACTGGAGTGGACTGCTGATTTGATGAAGAAGAAGACGAAGAAGAGCCTGCCTCAGTAGCCATTTTAAGAAGAAAGAGAGAAAGAAGCTCAAAGCTCTGATACCATAAAAATGCAGAAAAATAGGAAAGATGTAATAAAGATCTTATTCAATATTCAGTGTGTAATGACAATGAACAGTGACCCTCATATATAGATACATAGAGGACAGGTGGAGCTATACAATAGACTGAAAATATAACAAACTATAAGAATGGAAAATGTAGAAATAGCCCTGGAAATCTCAGCAATAATGGACATTCTATCATTCCATAATTTCTCACCTTGTTATTATTTTTCTTTAATCTAATGCTTTTATTTAATTTCATGTTTGTATTTATTTTATTATAGTTATATTATATTTAATTATTATTATTATTATATTATACTATATTCACTTTCCGTGTTCCTGTTGTGCTGCTCAATTTCACAACACTTATCCAATTTTAACAATTTTAATACAATTGCTTTATTTACGATTGTTAGTTTCATTATGCCTCTAATCTTCTCCCTTCTTGTAATAGTTTGTTGCACTTTATAGGTTTTTTTAAAAAAAAAATTAAAAAAAATAGTGATCTTTCCATTAATTTTACGTTATTAGGATGCTTTTGTGTTGGTGGTGATTTTCAAATATTACCATATTGCATTCATTCCTTATCAAATTGTCTGTAGGCTCTTTCACCGCTAAATTTCGTCCTATTTAAATGAGCTTTTGTATAGCTATATTGGATGGCTTATTTTTGTAAAATTCTAAAGGGATAAATCTCTTTGTAAAGATATACTTTTATTATATTAGCTATGTAATTGTCAATTTCATTCCTTAACTCCATTTGTCTCAATATATTGATTTTGTTTTAGTTTGGATATTCCGATTCAATATATTTAATTTTTTGTGTTGTAAAATGGTAAAAATAATAATAATAATAATAATAAAATAAAAAATAAAAAAAATAATTAATAAGTTATATTGTCCTTGTCTTTTTTTAGTTCAACAATTATTAAGATAGAAGATTCAACTATTTAGCTTTGGAATTGTAATTTCTACCTTATCACCTAAATTATGTTCAAATTGACTAGTACTTAATTAATTTCATTATTATTTCATTGGTTTTAATAATGATTGAGATTAAATCTTTTTTTTTTTGATTTATGTAATAAGACTTATGCCAGTTGAACTATGCTCATGTTGGCAAAAATTACTGTAAGTTGTAACTTAAAATTTAGGTTAAAAAACAGTTTTTGTTCTTGAGAATCCATAAAAGTAATTCATTTTCTCTTTAACTTTAGTCTGCAATTATTTAATCTCTATACTTTCAATCATGTTATAAATCTTTCCTTGAATTTTACTACATAACAATTTAGTTCATATATTTTAAAATTGGTAATAATTTTTAGTTCATATTGTGAAAAATATTGTTAAGATTTAATGAAATTTCTTATACATGTATATTAATAATTTGATAAGGAACCATATGTGTTTATAAAATACAAAGACTAAGGGTCCGTTTGGAATATCTTTTAGTTTAAGTGTTTTTCAAAAATACATTTTGTTAAAAAAAAAAACATTTTGTATAAAAATTGTTTAAAATTTAAACACACTCATATGTTTGGTTATATTTCCTTATGAGTGTTTTTATACACAAGTTATTGTATACTTGAAAACTCTTTTTAAAAAAGTTAGTTACAAGATCTCTCAGAATGGTTTATTTCTCAATCTTTCTTTCTAATAAGTCATTTTTTAGTGGTTGTCAAACACTAGAATTTTTTAAAATGATTTTTTTTTTCAAAATTAAACACTTGAAAGATAAAATTGATACTTAATTCTCATGATATTTTTCAAAGTAGGTGTTCACAAGAGATTTCAGGAGAGAAATTTGATTCGTGCAACAACTTCAAGTATGGACTAATTTATGTGTAAGTATTATGGAATATAGTCTCTAGTTACAATCCTTTTGAGGCTTTCTCTCACAAACTCAAGGTAGTTTTGATCTACAAAGTCTTCAAGAAGCTTTAATCTTCGGAGTCTTGAAGGTTTGTTTGCCTTTGAAGGATTCTCTGGGGTGATTGAAGTAGATTTCAGGCTTCAGGTCTTCAATCTTTTAGATGACTTCACTTCAATCTTCAAGTTTGTAGGAAAATCTAGGTTTCGATCTTCAAAGTCTTGTAGGAGGATTTGGAGTTTCAATCTTCAGGATCTTGTAGAAAGCTTCAATCTTCTAAATCATGCAGAAGCTTCAATCTTCAGAGTCTTGCAAAGGGCTTCGATCTTCTGAATCTTGCAGAGGCTTCAGTCTTCAGAGTCTTGCAGGAAGCTTCAAGCTTTTGAATTTTGCAGAAGCTTCGATCTTCGAAGACTAGCAGGATCTGGACTTCAATCTTCAGAGTTCTTGCAGGAGGATTGGAGCTTCAATCTTCAAGTCTTGTAAGTGTTGGGTTTTATGCCCTAAAACTCGTAGATAGTGAATGTAAACAAATTGTATACTTGTTTCAATAAAGTGTTATTGAGTTTCTACAATAAAGTGTTATTGTTAAATATTGCACAATTTGACCCAAATCCAATAAACTAAGATCCAAGGTTGTTTACATGTGACTTGAACTAATATGTGGGGACATACGGGGATTGGTGTTCAAGTAACAACCTAAAAGGTCTATAGTACAAGGATAAGGTTGGGTACCTTATCCTGGTAACACTATGTGATACGGCCCGCTTTGTATTCGATACAGACGTATTAATCCAAGGCATCCATGTAGGAGACATGCGAGCGGGGGTATCCTATGCAATGAGTTTGCATAAGACCGGACCACAAAATAGTAAACCACTAGATGTAACACCGTTAACTAGTTAGGTTACTGTTTCAATACGATGACCTAGGTAACTCAGTCTTAATCCTGAGTGTGTCATGAACTCCTTCTCATGAGGGATTGTCCTTTGATTAGCATGGGTGAGAGTGGCCAATACGCCGACTCAATATGCCTTCCTTTTTGGGGACAAGACCGAGTGGGAGGCTGGGGACATGACAACACAAGAAGGAATTCACTCCTTCCCACTTCTAGGAGAAGTAGATGAGTGTTCCCTTAAGTGGTGACTCCGGGACTTGAACAAAGGGATCCCGCCCTCTCACTGGCCCGTGAGGAACTTTCTGTTTATTGGTTGGACCATAAACAGGTTGTTCATTAGAGGAGCACTGGTACTTAAGGAGACAGATGTAACACAGGGGTAAAACGGTAATTTGACCCAACTGTAGTTACGAACACTTGTGAAGGATTGACTTACCGGTATAGGTCTATATCCGTGGACACAGAAATGTTCTACAGTGAGAAAAGTTCAACTGTGGGTCTTTAGTGGAATGACCCACAGTTAATGAATATTGGTTAACCTGATTAATGAGTTTAATCTATTAACCTCATATCATTAGAGCTTCTGATCTGTAGGTCCATTAGGTCCCCCTGCTAGCTCGTAAAGAGTAATTAGGAACAAATATATCTTGAGAGAATTTGAATAGTTCAAATTCATATTGGGAATTAAGTTAATTGTATGAGATACAAATTAATATAATGTATAATGATGCATTAAAATATAAAGTCTAATTTGAGATTAAACTTTATTAAATTGAGAGATTGATATATTTGAAAGAGTTCAAATATATGTCTAATTAAATATAGGGTATTTAATTAGAAGATGAATTAACTAATTATGAATTAATTTAGTTTAAATTAAATGAGATTTAATTAAACTATAGTCTATGAGAGAAATAAATATTTGAAGAAGTTCAAATATTAATATGAATTTGATTCATAATAAATTTATAGGATATAAGAGAATTTGAAGGAGTTCAAATTTTAATATGAATTTGATTCATATTATAGAATTAATTAATTGAAGGCCTGAAATTAAATAATATTTAATTTGGGTAATTAATTAATTAACTAATAGAAGGTCTGAAATTAAATATATGATATTTAATTGGTGATTAATTAATTAAAGAATTAATTAATTGGAAATTAATCAATTATGAAAATGATTAATCACTTATGGAAGTAATTAATCATTTATGGAAATGATTTAATCACTTATGGAAGTGATCAATCATTTATGGAAAGGATTAATCAATTATGGAATTGATTGGTCATGGAATTGGTTGGTTATGGAATTGATTAATTATGGAAAAGATTAAATCAATTATGGAAATAATTGATTTTAAATGAATATTTTATTCATGGCCTTTCTCCTATAAATAGAACACTAAACCTAGGGTTTAAGTACAACAACATAAGGCCACAAGAATGCACTTTTGCATTCTCTCTGGCCTCCCTCTCATATTCTCTCAACTCAGGAACTTTAGGGAGAATTTTCTCTCTAGAGTTTTTCCCATTCAAGATTAGGTAGTCCCACAACTACGTTCTTAATCTCAGAGTTATAGCGGGGAAGATCAAATGGTGGTGTTCTTCGTTGTTGCAGAACAATCAAGAATCATCTGTTGAAGTATTCAGAGTCGTCAACGGAGGTTTGCTTCTCTTTTCTTTATTATAGATTTAGATCTAAATTTTGTATGCTTAGCCTTAAGTTTCTATAGAATTTGTTCTATGTTTTAACCAATACAATAGTATTTTTGGATAAACAAAATTAACTACGAATCGGTCCCAATTACGCTTCCGCTTTAACGGAATTGGGGAATTCCAAATCCTTTCAGTAAGATGATCAGAACTTCAGTCTTTAGAGCCTTTTGAGAGCTTCAGTCTTTCTCTTCTTCCTTTCTTTCTGTTGCCCCTCATTTCAAATGAGCCAAGGCCTCCTATTTATAGTGTTTTCCAAAGGCCTTCATAGGCTTGGGATTGGATGAATTTTGGGTTTCAGGCCCAATTATCTTAATGATCTTGGGTTTAAATTGAACCCAATTTAATCTAACTTTATGAACTTAACATACTTTAATTTAATTTCATGAACTTTAGGCTAAATTATCATTCGATCTTGAGTTTAGCCATCGTTGGATTCGATCATGACCATTAGTGCAATTAGACGACCACAAAAATGACACGTGGCCTTCCTTATTTTGCCATAATTGATTTTGAGATATGTGTTAATTTGTGACACACTCCAAAATTAAATAATGATGTGACAATTTCTAATTGGTTTAAAAATTTCTATGTCAACCGTAGGTATTAAATTGTTACAAATTTGAATGTATATGACTAAATTGTTACATAAAATTCAAAGACTAAACTATTATCAAAAGTAGAATGATTGAATCATTACAAACTAAAATTCAAATTCAAGAGTAAAAAGTTTAGAAAGTAAAAGTATATTTTTTTTTTACCAAAAATTTAGAGGTTGGGATTTTTACTGTTTGGTTTGGTTTTAAAAGAGAAGAGTGTGGTGGTAGATAAAAGGAATTAATATTGTCTCTAAATGTGTCCCCAACACTAAATTAAAAGCATTCCACAAGACAAACATCATGTTTTCTTCTGCCCCTCTTTAATGCTCTTAGGCCCCTCTATTTCTTACCCATCCTTTTCCCTGCCTCTCTCTCTCTCTCTCATTTTTTTTTCACAAAAAAATAATAATCATAATAATTCATAATATCCTAACATTCAATCCGGATTAATTATAACTTCAATTATCAACTTGGTTTTAATAATTTCAATATAATTCCTATTTGGTCAATATGTTTTTCAAATTTTTAAATTCTCCCTAGTTTGAGTTTAGATTAATTTGAGGTACATTACAAATTTGGTTCTCAAAGTTTGGATTAAGTTCCGATTTGTTATCTATAATTTAGTTAAATTTCATTGGTCATCTTTAAATTATGTTTTACTCATCTGAAAAATCCACCTAATATATATATATATATATATATATATATATATATATATATATTTTTTTTTTTTTTTTTTTTACTTAGCCCTTAACTACAATATAGCTAATTAGTTATAGTATCCAAATCAAGAGTTAGTTGTCGGTGTGAAAAAATTTATCAATATGATAATAGCAAAGATGATTTGTATAGTTTGATCGTGGACCAAATTGAAACTTTTGAAAGCATAAAAAATCTACTGTGAAATTTCTATAATTTTTTTTATCTAGTTGTAAAACCTCAGTCAAATAAAAAAAAAAAAAGTATCGTCTTGTATTGCCGTCAAAATGTGACACGACTTCAATAATGTAATGTTTTGCAACAACAATGACAGGGTGACGCCTGAGGATAGGAGGGGTACAATAATGAACCGAGATCGTCACATCCGAATGAGAGGGATCCTGATGATATGAAAGCATGATCAAGATAAGCTTAAAAGAATTGATAGATACTACCTATACCAACAAGGTGCACCTTCCGTTTCGGTGACTCAATCATATAGGAACTTTGAAGTTAAGTGTGTTTGACTGTTGACTGGGAGAAATTTTATATTGGGAGACCTCTTAGAAATTTTCCTAAGAAGTATGTGAGTAAGGACAAAGCATGCTAAAAAGGACCCCGTATTGGTTTGTGGGAACAATCTTCGCTTTGCAAGGGAATGTCGAGGCCACCTGGGATGTTACACAATTTGTGAGGTTTTGTCAAATTATTGTGACTGAATTGAAACTTGTAAAATCATACAAACCAAATTTAAAACCAGACTCAAACATTAAGTATTAAAATAAAACTTTAAAAATTATAGGTTCAAATTACTTGAAACTAAGTCTAAATTATAGGAAGTAAATTGGTAGTTTAACCTTAATTATATTAGACATTTCTTTTTTTAGGATAAGATTTTATTGTTTACCTGTTCTAGAGACTCTTAATTTTTTATTTTTTATATATATTTTTTTAATTCTAAAAAGAGAGGATAATTCTCTCTCCACCCTCTCTGAATAAATTAAAAATTAGGTGAGGCTTATTAATTAATTTGGTTAAAGGTGGTCAATGGAGGCACAAGAGGAGCATGAAGATTGAGAAATACACAGCAAAAGCCAATCATAATTTAATGCTTGATGTGTGACACTGCATGAAATTTACTATTAAAAAATGTCCAAAAAGAATTAATTCAAAGCAATCATTCTTTACTTGTGGGCTATTGTAATGTCATGTGCTGTCCTGCTCTTATAAATTAAAAACTTTTCAAATTATTATAAATAAATACCCCATCAAATTATCACTCCTTCATAATTAATGTTAAAATTATACAAAAAATAATAATAATAATAATGTATCTTCTTTATGGGCAAATACGTAAATGGGGTTCGTAAACTCCTTTAATATCCGGTTGTGAGCTGAAAAAAATGTAAAATTATAACAAAAATAGACATTTTTGGAATAAATGGACTACTATTGGCTCATTTGTGTAGTTACCCCTTAAATATAATTCAGTACATAAAACTTATATTTTGTTTGTTACTTTTTTGTTCTTTTTATCTTTAATAATAAAATTTTTATTCTTTTGATATTTGTTTGATGTGGGCATCTCTATGTGGGTTCTTCCTTTTGATAACAAAAGAACATTCCCTCATAAAAAAGAAGTGCATATCCCAACACAACAAACCCAAAAAGAAAAGGCTTTTCTTTTAGTTTTTGGTCTTTATTGACATCTACCCTTTTTCCAATATTTTAGGCATCTTATAAATATATTACTTTTCTAAGCATGGTTCTTTTTACTTTGTAATTTTAGTTTATTGTTAATTAATTGTCATTTAAAGAAGTTTAATTAAGGGAAAAATTCCAAAACTAATCCATCTGCACTTCTTTTTAAATCATACATCTTTAAACTTAAACTTTATATTTTATTAGAACTATTAGCAATGTTACTTAAAAAAAAAAAAAAGTTAATGTGAGTCGGTGACACATTAAAAAAAAAAAGTAAAAGATGAATTAAACATAACATCCTTTTATTTATACCTTAATGCCATGTGAATATTATCTCAATCGTCGTATCAATTTTTCCATGTGTATTAACAAAATATATATATATATATATAAACATTTATGCAAGTTGAACTAGGGATGTGTTTAGTTTAACTTTTCAAGTGTTTAATTTAAAAAAAAAAAAAAAGAAAAAAAAAACTCATTTTGAAAAGAATTCTAGTGTTTGGCAACCACCGAAAATGACTTATTAGAAAATGAGATTGATAAATAAACTATTTTGAGAGAAACACTTGAAAAAAAAATTTTAAAAAAAAGAGTTTTTAAGTATATAATAATTTATGTATAAAAACACTTGGGAGAAAATGTAACCAAATATATGAGTGTTTAATTTCTAAACAATTTTTATACAAAATGTTTATAAAAAAAAAAAATGCATTCTTGAAAAACACTTCAACGACTAAGAGTATTTCAAATGGACCCTACTCTTCTAAAAAAAAAAAGCTAATTTTTATTAGAACTCTTGGCTTCAATTCTGTCATTAATGTTTTAAAATTTACAATTAAATCTCTAGTTCTTTCAATTTGTTAAAAAGAAAAAAAAAAAAAAACTTATGTGGGTGAATTTCGTTGTAATTGGATTTTTTTGTTTCTTTTTGTTGTGACAAGGGTTATAGTATTTTTTTTTTCTTTTTGGAAAATACACTTTTAGTCCCTGAGGTTTGGGTTAGGTTTCATTTTGGCTCCTGAATTTTCAAATTCGACAATTTAGTCCATGAGGTTTGGATTTTGTGATAGACACTGATACACATTGATTAATTCGAGTCTATCAGTGATAGACACTGAGAATCTGATTAATCAAAAATCTAGAAGTGATAGATAGACATTGATATCTGAGTTTTTTAAATTGCACATGTATAGAAAATTTGAAAATTAAACAAAAAGTATAAAAGTAACTTACGTCATTCGCCAAAAATATCTTCTCATTCATATTTTGTCAATCCTCGGGATTTTGTGATTTCCAACGAACTAGTCTTGGGCCATTAACTTCAATCTGTTTTGTAAATTATGGCGTCTATCAATGATTGATTATTTGAAGTCTAAATGACAATAAACAATTTTCTAAAAAGGGATTACAACATTTTGAATGGACTATAAAGCAAAGTTTAATTTGTTGAAGAGTCAACAATCTATAAGTCACTAATAGATTCCAATTGTGCTATATATGCAATTAGTTTGCAAGTTTGTTATATTTGCTATTAATTTGGTTCAATTTTCCATCTATGCAACCGGCCCTATTTTTTAGGGAATTGAAGGTAGAATTGTGTTAATAAAATGAACAAAATAGAACTTTTTTAATGGGGTAAAAGGTTCTTTGGACATAATCAAACTTCAAAGTGTTTAGGACCTGTTTAGAATAAATTTTAAACGATTTAAAATATTTTTATGCACATAAAAACACTTTTTTAAATACTTGGAAAATCATTCCAAACAAACCCTCAACGTTAATTATTAAACTTATAATACATCGTTAGGTTAATATCATTGTAGATATATATATATATAGTAGATATTGCATCTATTAATCATTTGAATTGGATGTATTTGACATTATTAAACATTTAAATTCTATTTTTGGTTCATACTTTCAAATCATGTTATTTAGTGTCAACACGGGTATAATTCAACTATTAAGTTAAGCTACTCATTTCCTTGAGATCGAAGGTCAAATCCCTACCCCACTTTTGTTGTACTTTAAAAATAAAAATATATATATTATTATTTTATTCCTTTAAACTTACGTTAAAAATGTTATTCATCTCCACTGTTAATTTTCTTATATATATAAACTATTTAACAGAAACTCTAACATATTAGACAGGTCTTCAATCCATTTGTTTGGTCAGTAGATGTCTATTATAAACAAGTGTCTGAAGTCATGTATAAAATTAAGATGTTAAATTTCAAAATGTATTCAAATTTCGTTAGATGATTAATAGAAGGATAAATGCTAAAGATTTTTTTTTAAAAAAAATATATGTATAGAAGTGATTTTTGAATGGTCAAAATCACACATGTCCGATTTTCTAAATTCTCATACTTAAAAAGATTAAAATGGGATACCATATAATCTAAGATTTAAATAGAATTTAAACCTTTAAAAAAAACATTAGGAAGTTCCATTTTGGAACGAAACAACGATATTAAATTAGGGTTTTGAAAAGGAAAATTGATATAGCTTGAACATCAAACCTTTATAAATACGTATGGAGTGAACCCGTTTGGAAAGAAAACAATGATATGAAATTAAGTTTTGAAAAGGAAAATAAAAAAAATGGAATATATAATGTAAAAGTTCATGTAGAAAAAAAGTGAATTTAATGGTTATAAATATCTAGGGGGAAGTTTCACAATTAGGGTTTTGAAAAGGGATGAAAAGCAAGTCAAAGGACAAAAGGTAGACAAGGCTAGAAAGAGAGAGGTAGGCAGCAACCAAAACAAAAGAGATATTATAATCATATTTAATGTCATATCATACCCCATTTATTCAACTCAAGAAAGAGAGAGAAACTCACTCTCTTGCCGTCAACATGAGCATAGTTCAATCGACATAAAACCTGTACTGATGACCAAGAGGACTATAGTTCAAATCCTCCCAACTCCCACATGTTGTGTCAAAAAAAAAAAAAAACTCACTCTCTTGTCTATCCAAACATATAACTCAACTATGTAGGTTAATATAAATCTTACTTTGACCATGAAGTCAGAAGGCTTGAATTAATTCCTATCTCTCGCATGGTATTGAATTTTAAACAAACACAAATCTATTCCAAGAGTATTAAGCTTCTTCACCTTGAGAGAACTTTAAAAAGTCTTTGAATGCACACAATCAAACAAAGATATTATATATATATGCATGCAATTCCCAAAATTTTCCATGAAAAAAATATGCACCTTCCCAAATTTCACTTTTCATTCTTTATTATCTTCAATTTCATTTTTCTCACATTTCAATCCATGTTCTTCTCTCCCATACATAAATACAATCCAAACCATAAACACGTCATCTCAAAACATCCAATAATATATCCCATAACAAATACAAATTAGAAGTTTTAAACCGGCGACTTATAGTTGAAATCTCTAATTAGTTATTGGGATGCATTCATGTGTTAGCTCTTCATTGCCTTTTCTTTTTAATTTTCACCAAATTCAACAAATGTAGAGTGTCGATTGAACCTTCAACTTCAAGGATCGATGACTCATCTATTTAGAACGTGTCCAGATGAGTAGTCTTTTGATCAGCCACATAAATAAGCTAATAAACCAATCAAGTGCCTTGGATTCAGTGCAATAACTCAGATTTAAACATCCCAACACCAACAGCTTCATCATCATGATTAGTCAATAATAAGAACAATAATAGTAATAACAAGAGTAATAATTATATAATTCAATATGAGTTAAAAGAAAAAGAAAAAGAAATGAAGGAATTATTTAATTTAAGGGAGTAGGAGAATGGGAAGGAGAAATAGTTTCCTTCTTGGCAAGATTGTGCTTGTTGTTATGCATCCAAACCTTAAGAACTCTTCTCTTCACTCCAATCTCTTGACAGAATTGCTGCACCACACTCTCCTCTTGCTTCTGAATCTTCCATCCAACTTTCTCTGCAAACCTCAGCATCTTCTCCTTCTGCTCCGCCGTGAACTTCGTTCGAAACCGCTTCTTATTCATCATCATTTGCCCCGAATATGCCCTTGCCCCGCCCGCCTCCTCCTGCTCCTCCGACTCCGACTGCCCACCACCCCCGCCGAGCATGTTGTACGACATTATCATGTGGTGGGGTTGCGCTGCTGCTGCTGCTGCTCTGGATGATATGAACGTTGCCCCCGTTGCGGTTGGGTACGCAAACGCAGCGGCCTCTGGTGCTGCTATCATGTTCTTCCCACCGACGAGGAGCTTGCGACCGAGGCGGGGGTGGTGGAGCCAATCGTAGGGCTCCCCCTCGATCTCTTTGCGGTGGAAGTTTCTGTGACAGTTGCAGGCGGAGCATGTGAGGGCTTCAATAGAGCCTTCTTCTCCACTAGGCATGAACTCGCCGCAACCATCGGTGGCATTGCCACCCATGGAGGCTGCGTGGTTCTTGAGACACTCTTTGTATTTGACGTGCTTCTTATTGTTGTTGCTGTTGTTGTTATTGTTGTTGGCATGATGGTGATGGAGATCAGCTTCCATCTGGGAGGTTGGGAGTGGGCTGCTGCCGTTGACCGCAGCAATGATGTGGTTGCGGGTGGCGGAAGGGTCATGATGGTGGTGGTGGATGACGTGGTCGTGGTCGTGGCCGCCGTAGCGACTATTTAAAGGGATGGGGATGGGGATGGGAATAGGAGGATCTTGAGTGGTGAGCTCCATATTATTTTGTTAACGAGAGTAGAAGAAAGAGAAATATATGTGTAAATAATGTTGGGCAATAAAGAGGGGTTTAATTTGGAGAAGAAGAGAGAAAAGAGAGAAAGGGGAGTGGGAAGAAGAATTGAAAGATGGTAGTGGAGATGAGTTGTTGCATTGTAAATTCTATTATTATATTTTTGAGAAGAAGAAGAAAAAGAAGAGATGGAATATAGAAGTTAGAATATAAGTTTAGGGTTAAAAGAGAGAAAAAAGGATAAGAGAAGGAAGGAGAGAGTGTTATAGTTATGGAGATATGGTGAAGCCACTAAATAACTAAGAGTTTATAGTTATACAAACCACTAGGGCCCTACCACCTCTTATAAATTTCTTTTCTTTTCTTTTCTTTTTTTTTTTTTTCTTTTTGTTGAAAAAAAAAAGTTCTTTTAACCGACAAAAGTGGAGAACACAACACAAGACACAGATGTTTTTATTTATTTATTTTTTTTAAAAAGAAAGAAAGAGAAATGAATGAATTTAATTTGAAAAAGAAAATGAAGAAGAAGAAGAGAGAAAAAGAAGAGGAAGAGTGGGGGTTATGGTGATTGGTTAGGTTTTGCTTGGCTTGCAAAACCAGACATGAAGTTTACGCTACTCTACTTGGAGACCCCAACGTTGTCAGACAACGAACAGAGATAAAAAGAAACCATATGTTTTTGTTTATATATATATATATATATATATATATATATATTTTATTTAGTGTTAATTAATTGTAAATGTTACTTTGAAGGAAAACTGAGACACACATGTCTTCCTCCACTGCAACTCATTTAATGCTTTTTTTTTCCCTTTTCCATTTGAATTTCAAATTCACAATTTCTAAACTCTCTCTCCCAAACCCTCATATATTATCTTCTTTCTTTCACATCATCTTTACTTCACAAAGCAAGCTTATATAAACAAACATTAATTAATTAGGTTGGAGAGATTTAATAACTATTTTGTTTTTTTATTTTCTATTTTTGAGATTAAACTTATTAAACTATACTTCTACCTTTGGATCTCTTTACTTTTCGTTTATTATTTTTTAAAAAATATTGTCAAAATTTAAGTAAAATCTTATAAACCTATAAAACTCATTTCTATATTTTTTGGAAATTTGAGACTATGTATTAGAAATGTGAGAAAAAAAAAAAAAAAAAAAAACTAAAGAAAATGTGAGGAAGTAGATCATATTTGTTAAAAATAAGATTGTTTTTTTAATAAAATTGAAAGACATAAAGTTTGAAAGTAAAGTTTTAAAAATAAAAAAGAATGAAATTATAATATGTAGGCAAAAAAGTAAATGGGGGATTTTGATATATTATTGAAAATTATGAGGGTATTGAAGTTGGGAGGGTAAGTATATACCAGATGAAGATGAAGATGAAGATATGTTTTTGTGTAAAAAAATGGAGAGAGAGATGATGATTAGATTAAGATTATTCAAAATGACTTTATTCTTTTATTATCCATGAGAGGGAGAGGGTTGGGCTTTTATATATTATATATAAATATAAATATTCCAGTTTGAAAAGAGTGTGTTAAGTACATAAATAGGGCAGCCATTTTTAAAGGGTTTGTTTTTTATGTGTCTTTATTCTTTGCAAAATTTGTTTTTACTCTTTTTCTTTTTGTTGCTTTTGATCATTCCCATTCCCATAACCATAAGTATGAGATTAAATCAATGCCTACCTGATCTTCTCTTCTCTTCTCACTTTCTTTCTAAAATAATTTCTTTTTTTTTTCTTTTTTTTTTTATTATAAAAAAATTGTATTTATTGATTAAGAGAGAGAGAGTAATAGAGTATGTGTGTGTATGGGCCACAGGAATAAATGGTGTGGATGACATATCATGTAATGTAGCAGACCCAATCACACTTTTCAAGATGTGTTTCAGACCTCTGTTTTTTTTTTTTTTTTTTCCTTTTCCTTTTCCTTTTCCTTTTCTCTTCTCTTCTTTTTTTGACAAAAGAAAACCTTCTTCTTCACATCATCTCTCCCCCATCCAATCCTTATTCACTTACCCCTCCCCCCACCATATATGGATATGCCTATTTTTCTTCTTCAACTTTCTTCAATTTTTGCTTCCCTCTCTTTTTTTCTTTTTTTCTTTTTTTTTTTCATTTCATAATTATTGTATAATATAAATTTGTTTACAATTACGTAATAAAAGAAATAGTAAACGGGTATGTTGTTATAAATGTTCAGTAAACAGTTCATTTCCTGAGGTTTGTATTAAAATATAAACATATATTGCACGTGAGTGTGTATATATTGGGTCAAATTAATTGGGAGGATCTTAAATCATGATCATAAACATAGATAGTTGTAGCAAAGTAAACTAAACCAATTCAAACATACCTCCCTACCATTAGAAAATCTGTCTACCAATCTCATGTTATTGTTGGATGTATTCTTGAACTAGAGTATGTACAAGAGAGAAATATTTATAAAAGAATTTAATCCAAATAAATAAGGTAGAAGATTTAATGATACACAAATCAAGATTATTAGATACTTTAATAATATTGTTGACGATGTTGGGAGTGCAACCAAAGTCTCACATTGGCTAGATAAGAGGATGACCATGGGTTTATAAGGGAGGACAGCTATCTCCACTAGCATGAGGCCTTTTGGAGTGAACCAAAAGTAAAACCATGAGGGCTTATGCCCAAAGTGGACAATATCATACTATTGTGGAGATATGTATAGTGTCCCGTAATCCCTTTACAGACGAGTGCAAACTACGCAACTCTATGTGTGTGGAGAGACATAGAAGTGGAGGTGTCATGGGTAATAAAATTGTATGAAACTAGATGATCATCACATGTTTTTTGCTTCTTTGTAACTCCATAAAACAAACACAAATATGTTGATTTAATCTTATTAGAGTGATGCTTCTTTATTACAAAAGTGTGTGGAAGGTCAAGGAATGAACTTTCTATTTGTAAAAGTTCTATCCTTTGTTTTTAGGCTAAAATTTCAATTTCATTAATATCCTTGAACTTTCAGAATGTCAAAAATATCCTTTATTGAAAAATGCTTCTTTTTTATTTTTCTCATTCTCTCATCGAAAATTCTTCCTCCATGAAAATTAATGAGAATCTTTACTTATTTGTCATGTATTCATAGACTGTGAGCTTTTCTTCTCTTTCAACACATCATCCTAAGAGCTTAACTAGATTTTCAAGTTGAAACTTCAAAATGACTTTCGTTTCCTTCTTGAAATTCTACATGTGCTTTATTTTATTGATAGCCTTTTAATATTATTTTCTCACCAACCTCTACCCATTAGCTTTCTCTATATTCATTTTACGAAAAATAAATGAAACTATTGTTGTATAGTGATTCTAACACTTCTTAAGTATTAATAAGAACAAAATCATATATAAAACTTTTAATTAATTAATCTTGTAAATTAACCAAACCTGCAGTCTTACAGACACTTCTTCTTCTTATCACTAACATACACAAACAAAGAGAGCAAAAAGAAAAGAATATATATATGTTTTTTTCTTCTCACACTTATCTTCTTTACACTTTTTAAAAGAGAAAACTTGATTTCAAACTCTGTTTTCATTTCCCTTATAAGCAAAGTTTTTGCATTAAGATTCATGGAGGAAGAATTTACGGTGAGAGGAGGAAAAAAGAAGAAGCATTTTCCAATAAGGGTATTTTTGAAATTTTTTTTAAAGTTCAAAGGTATTAATGAAACTGAAACTTTAATGGTCTATCCAAAAATTAACAGCAAGAGTATTTTTAAACACTTTTTAAAGTTCAGGGGTACTTTTGAAACTTTTTAAAGTTTGAAACAAACCCCACAGTTCAAGGGTATTCTTTATAATTTAGCTTTGTTTTTATATTGATTGAGAATAACCTATTAGTACATAATCAATATGCATAATCTTGTACTGATAACCACGAGATCTGTGGTTCGAATCTCCCTTCCCACATATTGTCAACAAAAAAAAAAAAAAATTGGCATAAAGTTGTACCAATGACTACGAGATCTATGGTTCGAATCTCCCATCCACATATTGTAAATAAAAAAAAATAATAAAAATAAAAACTCATTATAGGAATTTACTCTTTCCCTACTTGGAGAGTAGACACATGGTAGTTCCTTTGAGCATTGTTAAGGTAAAACGAACTTACCTAGCAATAATTTTGGACTACTGTAAATGGATTATATCCATGAACATTAATACATTTTGTTGTTAACAAGTTTGCAATTTGAAATTTGTGGCAGAATATAATGTTCTTGAGATTATTAACAAGTATGGATTAATTAATTTTAAAAGATAAATATCATTAGACCATACTCACCTTGATAATTGAACTTATTTTTAGTTGGAAAAATCAATTCAAATTAAATGGATGAGGTTCATGAATTATTTTGAAAAATGTTTATTTAAGAGACGATGGATATTTGATTTACAAAGGTTTATCAGAGCATGAATAAAGGTCATGGAAAGCTTAAGTTAAGCTTATAGGTGGCTGGCCATGCAAGGCCAAAAATCAAGGAAAGTTTGTTCTAAGTATTGCCATATGGTCTTGATTAACACTCTTTGGTGCCTTTGGGGGAAAAAAAAAATAAGCTCACATATTGGAATGATCCCTCCCAAGAAAGGTCGCATTAAAGTTAAAGTGACGGGTTAGCAAAGATTTTCTTGAATGTCTTTTACGAGGTTCACAAATATATTCTTCCAAATCAATGTTACTAATTCTTTCATTACTATTGTGATGATGATTGAAAGAACGCTTCAATATAATTAAATGGTAAAACAATAAGTTTTCTAAAATATATTTTTTAAAAACAGTCTTACATTTTTCATTGTGTGTGATGAACGATTAATCTCAATAACACAGTCATAATTGCACAAACATAGAAACAGAGTATATGTTCATTTGGCTACAATCATGTAAAAAAATAGAATAAAGAATCATGTAATACAAATCATATCATGAACTAGAGAAGCCTCAACCAAACTCACGTGCGTAATAGACAAAGAAGGAAAGTATGATTCAGTTAGGTTTAAAACTATCAAGTAGGATATTCTAAGCCAAAAATTAAAAACGAATGAAAATGGCATTGGTAGAAGTAAATGACCTTTGTTGACGCGATTTAAAATGGCATCGATAGAAGTAACCTTTGTCAATGTCGTTTGAACGACGACATTGACGAAAGTTGTCAATATCAAATCTCTTCGAATGCAATTTTAATGACGTTGAAGATTCTTCCGACGCGTTTTTTTGTGTCAGGAAAAACTGTGTTCGGAGAAACTTAGGGCTCGTTTGATAACGTTCCTGTTTCCTATTGTTAAAATTAGTACAAACTTGGTAGGCAAGTAGTTTGATTTAGCTAATTTACTTGTGTAGAAAGTAATGGTCAGTGGCATTTATTTAGGATAGTGGCTTCTAATTTGGAGGGATGTGACTTAGTAAGGTTAATTGAAGAGATTTTCAAGGTTAGTGGGTTAGTGGGTGTCCATTTTACTTTCCTATAAATTCGTGTAAGTTTTTCATTTCAATGCATCACAACTCAATTTGATTCACTTCCTTCTTGCAATTTCTATCTTGTTTCCACTATTTGTTCTTTTTGTTTACATGGTATCAGAGCATCCAAGTTCTTTATTTCGTGTTTGAGTCTTATACTCAGTGAAAATGAATGGTGGAAACAATATTTGTGTGGACAAGCTTACCAGTGATAATTATAGCTATTGGAAGCTATGTATGGAAGCTTTTCTACAAGGACAAGATTTGTGGGATCTTGTTTCCGATGATGATACTGAAATTCCAAGAGATACTTTGGAGAATGTTGAGGCACGGAGGAAGTGGAAGGTCAAATGTGGCAAAGCTTTATTTGCTTTGCGAACTTCTATTGGCAAGGAGTATATTGAACATGTTCGTGATGTAAATTCTCCAAAGCAAGTGTGGGAAACGCTTGAAAGATTGTTCGCTCAACAGAACACGACAAGGTTGCAGTATTTGGAGAATGAACTTGCCGGAACTATTCAAGGTAGCTTGTCAGTTTCAGAATATTTTCTAAAAGTTAAGACTTTGTGTTCTGAAATTACAGAATTGGACAAGACGGAGCCTATTAGTAATGCTCGGTTGCGTCGGTATCTTATTCGTGGACTGCGAAAGGAGTTTATGCCATTTATTTCTTCGATACAAGGTTGGGTCAATCAACCTTCAATCATTGAGCTGGAAAACTTGCTCTCAAATCAGGAAGCATTGATGAAACAAATGCTTGGCAACAACAAGCAAATTCACTATGAGGTGGAAGCTGCTGTTTATGCAAAAGATAAAGGAAAAGTTAATTCTTCTGCCAAGCGTTCTTCAAATGATAGCAAGGACTCCAAGGTTGAAGGGCAGTCCAAGGGCAATTTAAAAGGATGTTTTAGGTGCGGCAAGCCAAGACACATCAAACGTGATTGTCAAGCGAAGGTGGTGTGTCATCGTTGTGGGAAGTCGGGTCATATTAGACCAAATTGCCGAGTGAATCTCAAAGAAGCAGAAGCAAATGTTGTACAGGAAAGTAACAAACCTGAACAACTTACTTGGGAACAATGCTTGTCAATTGAAACTTTTGACCAACCCATTAATCTGCATGCTAATGCTTCTATAGATTATGATGAGGATTGGATTATTGATTCTGGTTGTTCTCATCATGCTACTGGAAATGTTTCTCTTCTCTCTGATGTCCATACCCATCAGGGAAAAAGAGTTATTGCAACGGCCGATAATTCCTTACATCCTGTTGTCGAAGAAGGGCGTGTTAATGTTAAGGATGATGCACCAAATGTTGCTGGTGTTTCTCTTGAAGATGTTTATCATGTTCCAGGTCTAAAGAAGAATTTGGTTTCAGTCTCTCAGATTGTTGATTCTGGGAGGTATATTCTCTTTGGTCCAAATGATGTGAAAATTGTTTCTAATATTAAGCAATTTGAAGCTGATGTTTTATTAACTGGAAAGAGGAAAGATTCTCTCTACATTTTGTCTGCAAGTGATACTTATGTTGAAAAGACAGGTCAGAATGATAGTGCAACACTTTGGCATGCTCGATTAGGCCATGTTGGTTATCAGTTACTACAAAGAATTTCTATGAAAAAGCTTCTTGATGGTGTTCCTCTCTTTAAGGAAATTCATCATGATGTGGTTTGTCCTGGTTGTCAATTTGGGAAATCACATCGTCTTCCTTTCCCAAATTCAAATAACAGGGCTGTTGTTGCATTGCATGTGGTTCATTCAGATTTGATGGGGCCAACTAGAACACCCAGTTATTCTGGTTGTCGTTATGTGATGGTTTTTGTGGACGATTTTTCTCGATTCACGTGGGTGTATTTCTTGAAAGCTAAAAGTGAGACTTTCTCCAAGTTTGTCCAGTTCAAGGAGCAAGTGGAAAATGAATTTATGCTGCCAATAAAGTGTCTTCGCACAAATAATGGGGGAGAATAAATGTCTGATCAATTTCAGAATTATTGCAAAGAGCATGGAATTCAACGCCAAATGACATGTCCTGACACTCCACAACAGAATGGAGTTGCTGAACGTAAATTAGCACATCTAACATCTATGTGCTTGTGTTGGTTGCATGCAAAGAACCTTCCAAGGGAGCTTTGGGCCGCAGCTATTCAGTCAGCTTGTCACGTCATAAACCGTCTACCTCCATGGACGGGATCGAATATGTCTCCTTTTGAGGTATTATATCGTCGTAAACCTAATGTGACTTATCTTCGAGTTTTTGGGTCAATTTGTTATGTTCATGTTTCAAAAAATAAGCGTACTAAACTTGACCCAAAGGCAAGACGTTGTATTTTTGTTGGATATGATACTCACAGGAAAGGATTGGAAATGTATGGATCCAAGTACAAGAGAAGTTGTTTCTCGAGATGTGGTATTTGATGAAGTATCGTCACATCAAATGGATACAAGTTCAAAGAAAGGTGTGGTTGATTTATCGCCTTTCTTTACTGACGATGCCTCAGATGAAAAGGAGATCAATACCAGTATTGGAGAATATGATCAAACAGATGAAGATGCAGAGACTGTTGTTCGAAGATCTTCTAGGCAAAGAACACGACCCAGTTATTTATCTGATTATGAGGTACAGTTAAATAACTGTTCAATTGTATCTTGTTTTTTGATGGGTGATATTTGTGAAGGTGAACCCAAGTCTTATAATGAAGCTAGAGATGTTCTTGAATGGGAAGAAGCAATGAAGGAGGAAATGTTGGCTCTAAACAAGAATGACACTTGGGAACTTGTTCCAAAGCCGAAGAATGTTGAGTTAGTTACTTGTAAATGGGTTTACAAGTTAAAGAAAAAGTCGGATGGTACTATTGACAGGTATAAAGCTCGTCTTGTTGCTCGTGGTTTTTCACAACAATATGGTCTAGATTATGAAGAGACATTCAGTCCTGTTGCTAAAATGGTAACTATTCAAACAATTATTTCATTAGCTGCTTACAAAGATTGGAAATTATGGCAGTTAGATGTGAAGAATGCTTTCCTTTATGGAGAGTTAGATCGAGACATTTTTATGGAACAACCTCAAGGTTTTGTTTCCAAGGAGTCTCCAAATTATGTGTGTCGACTCAAGAAGGCTTTATATGGTCTTAAGCAAGCTCCCCGTGCTTGGTATGGTAAAATTGCTCAATATCTTGAGTTTTGTGGGTTCAGGTCTTCAAGTGCAGATTCAAGTCTGTTTGTTAAAAAGACAACTTCAGTATGTACAATGCTTCTACTATATGTTGATGACATGATCATAACAGGTGATGATGAAGTTGAAATTAATAGTCTTGGAGATGCGTTGTCAATTCGTTTTGAAATGAAGAGTTTGGGTGAAGCAAGATGTTTTCTTGGCTTGGAGGTTGAAAGGTCAGATGGATACTTTGTCTCACAGAAAGGATATGCAGCAAGTTTATTAGATCGTTTTGACATGAATGAGTCAAAACCAATGACTACTCCTATGGAGCCATCCTTGAAGTTGACTAAAGAAGAAGGAAAACGATTGGCAAATGCAACACTTTTCCGACAACTTGTTGGTAGTCTAATTTATTTAACTATCACAAGACCTGACATTTCTTATTATGTAGGTGTTGTTGCTCAATTTATGGATAAGCCATGTGAAGCTCATTTAGTTGCTGCAAAGAGAATTCTTCGATATGTTAAGAGCACCTTATGTTTTGGCTTGTTGTATAAACAAGCTAAATCTTTCGTGTTAAGTGGTTTTGTTGATGCAGACTGGGCTGGTGATGTAAATGACAGACGTTCCACAACTGGATACTGCTTTAATACAGGCTCAGGGGCTATTTCATGGTGCAGTAAGAAGCAAGCATCTGTTGCTCTTTCAAGTTGTGAAGCAGAATATGTAGCAGCTACTATGGCTACTCAAGAATGCATTTGGCTAAAAAGACTCATGGCAGAAATTTTTTCCAATTTGGACTATCCGGTTTGTATTTTTTGTGACAACGAAAGTGCAATCAAGCTTGCAGGGAATCCAGTGTTTCATGCTCGTACAAAGCACATTGAAACTCATTTTCATTTTGTTCGAGAGAAAGTTTTGACGCAAGACATCAAATTACAGAAGATACATTCCAAGGAGCAAGTTACTGATATATTTACCAAGGCTCTTGGTAAATCCAAGTTTGAAGAACTCAGGAGTGCACTCGGTGTTGTTGATCGTATGTTTGCACTAAGGGGGAGTGTTAAAATTAGTGCAAACTTGGTAGGCAAGTAGTTTGATTTAGCTAATTTACTTGTGTAGAAAGTAATGGTTAGTGGCATTTATTTAGGATAGTGGCTTCTAATTTGGAGGGATGTGACTTAGTAAGGTTAATTGAAGAGATTTTCAAGGTTAGTGGGTTAGTGGGTGTCCATTTTACTTTCCTATAAATTCGTGTAAGTTTTTCATTTCAATGCATCACAACTCAATTTGATTCACTTCCTTCTTGCAATTTCTATCTTGTTTCCACTATTTGTTCTTTTTGTTTACACCTATTTCTTGTTCCTGTTTCTGCTTTTTTAAGAAACAGTCTTGTTTGATAACTCATCCTTGTTTCTTGTTTCTAAATTTCTAGAAACGTTTCTAAAGAAGAGGCCAAATTTGAGAAACTACAAAAAGTTGTTTCTCAAATTTTGTTTTAGTTTTTTTTTTCTATCTTTCATGCATGTATTCATCTCTCCCTCCCATTCCTACACCAATCTCTTCTCATCCTCTATTCTTTTTAAACACCTCCTCGTCTATTTTTTTAATTGTTTTTTTTTTCGATATTTCTTTCTCTTTCATTTTTTTTATTATTTATGTTATTTCTTACCTTTTTTCATTTTTTTATCACCTCCGTCAATCTCTAACTACCGGTCGTCGCTCACCTCCACCAACTGGCCACCACCGTTGACCTCCGACTATTGGTTGTCGCCAACCGACCGCCTCTGTCGACCTTCGACTACCGGCTACCGCCGACCTCCATCGACTGATCCCACTCGTCGACCTCGAATTATCGACCGTCGCCGACCACCACCGTCGACCTCCGACTAACGGTCATCGCCGAACTCTGTCGACCGACTGCCATCATCGACCTTCGAATACCGGTTGGGCTGACCGCTACCGTCGACCTCCGACGACTTGTTGCTGTCGACTCAACCAAACGACCACCACCGTCGACCTTCGACTATCAGCTGTCGACGACCTCCGCCGACTGACCGCCACCGTCCACCTTCGACTATCGATCGTCACTGGCCACCATCGTCGACCTCCGACTACGGTCGTAACTGAGCTCTATCGCCAACCTCCAACCGCTGTCGACCTCAGCTGACCGGCCTCGATCAACCGACCGCCACCGTCGACCTTCGACTACCTGCCACTACCGACAGGCCGCCATCGTCGACCTCCGAATACCGGCTGCAGTCAACCGCTACCGTCGACCTCCGAATACTAGTCGCAACCGACCGCTACCGTCGACCTCTGATGACCGGTCGCCGTTGACCTCCGTCATCCCACTGCCACCGTCAAC
This sequence comes from Luffa aegyptiaca, assembly GCA_017139565.1. Lineage (NCBI taxonomy): Eukaryota > Viridiplantae > Streptophyta > Magnoliopsida > Cucurbitales > Cucurbitaceae > Luffa > Luffa aegyptiaca. Next base: position 45,362,156 of record CM029407.1, read on the forward strand.
CTTCGAGTACCGGTCATCGTCGACCTCCGTCGACGAGCCGCCATCGTCGACCTCCAACGACCGATCGACTGCCAGCGTCCACCTCCGACTACCGGTCGTGCCGACCTCCGTCAATCGGCCGCCATTGTCGACTTTCGTCTACGATCGCGACCGACCACTATTGTCGACCTACGACGACCGGTCGCTGTCGACCTCTGCCGACCGACCACCAGTTTCGACCTTCGACTACCGGCCATTGTCGACCTCTGCTGACCGACCGCCACCGTCCGCCTCTGACTACCGGTCGTCGTCGACCTCCGCTATCATAATCTATAGCTACCGTCGACCTTTGACGACTGCTACCGTCATGACGACTGCTACCGTCGACCTTTGACGACGCGTCACTGTCGACCTCCGCTGACCGATTGCCACCAACCGGTCGCCACCGTTGACCTCAAACTACTGGCCACCATCGACCTCCACTAACCGGTCGCCACCGTCGACCTCTGACTTTCAGCCGTCGCCGACCTCCACTGACCGACCGCCACTGTCGACCTTTGACTACCGAGCGCCACCGTCGATGTAACGGCCAACGTTTCGAAATCGAGCCATTTTGGAATTAATTGGGTGTTTTTATTCTAATTTTAAAAAAATTAGAATTTAAGCTAAGCCTTAGGTCGTTAAATTAAATTTCTATAATTTAGGGAAAAGAGATTTTTAATTAAATCATTGATTTCCTAAAGTTTGGAGGTTTAATATTCGATATTTATTTTAAATATCAAAAGACCCAAAGTCCTCTTAATTAGTTTTAATCCCAAATTCTTTAGGAGTTAAGATTGGGTTTAAAATTAGATCTTAGATAAAATCTAAATCCTAATTAGAATGGGTTTTTATTCTTATGGTTTATTTAAAGAAAAGTAAATCAATTAAGAAAGGAAAAAGCCCGTAAATTCTAATTTCCCTCTCTTCTCCTTCTCGTGAATCACCCACCAGCCCCCCCTCCGTTTTGCTTCAGCCGCCGCCCCTCCCCTCTGCAATATTTTTCAGTCGACCAGCACCCACGGCGATTCCTGCTCTTCGTCTCTCACGCGTCGTCGTTGCCGGCAGCCATACTTGTGCACTCGTGCTTCTCTCCGCTTCTCTCATCCTCAATTTCTTCTTGGCGAGTAAACCTAGCAGTTGGTGACTCCTTCCCCCCTCGTTTTTGCGATGTCGACGCCGTTCAGATCGCGTCGTCTTCTTCCTTTTGTTGTTCCGCCAAAGGAACTCGTGGGTAAACTCTCTTATGCCTTCGTTCTTTGTCGTTTATGACCAATCTAACTCGTTTCTCTCATCCCAATCAGTTTTGTGCGCGTCCAGCAGCGGGGATTTCGTTTTCCTCACGTTTTTACCTGTCTAGCGGCGTTCTTGGGTGTTTCGGCGTTGCTTAGCGATTCCGGTGAGTTTAAGCACTTACCCATTCTTGGTTAGTGTTAGAATTAGAATACCCACTTGTTTATGTGCTGGAAATTTAAGTTGGAATTGAAATTTCTATTCTGCAGCGACGTCTAAGTGATCGATTGAGTTCGAATCACTGTAAACTTGAATACCCACTGCCCAAAGAGCATTCTAACACACTGTGGAGGTTAGAATAACCCGTCTAGCATGAAAGCGGGTCTGTTGGGTAAGATTCATTGTTGTTTTTAGTTTAATAGCTAAAGGGTTTGAGACCTATTAGAGGTTAAAGCCTTAAAAGCATGTTCAATCAATACCCATGAGTTATTTAGGCTTTAAAAGCGTTGCTCAACCCTTGTAGGTTCCTAAATCATGAATTTATGAGTTTTTGCTTGCTGGTCGTGGTTTAAAAAGCATGCTAAATTATCATCTATCAATTGTCTAGGCTCTAGTTGCGTTGTCCAACCTCTAGGAGTCCTTAGAGCACAAATTCATGTCATCTACTTGCTGTCCAACGGCTGAAAAACCTTGATTATAGCCATTCGGTGAAAACCCATTGCCCGTTGTGCCTTAGACATGGTTGCCCATGGTCTAAAGGTTTTGGGTTTTTTATTTTGGAGAATTTTGAGTGGCTGTCCAGCAAGGAAATAGACTTTCCTCAGATGATTTAGGTCTTTCTAGCATGTTTAAAGTATTCAGTAGGTTGGTTCTAATTTTTAGAAGTTATCATTGTTGTTTAGGAGTTTATCCGGATCTTTTGAGCTGTTTAAAGAGTTCTTTAGGAGCACTCGTAAGCTTTTGGTAAGTAGTTTCTAATCGTTGAGTCTGTTTGATTGCATGAACATGTTGGTTGTTTACTTGTATTTCTAGTATGCTTTATTGTTGATTGATGCGTAACTCGAGATATGTGTTAAGCATGTTGTTTGATTGATTTTAAAGCATGATGAGTTGTGGTATCTTAAGCATATTGTACTTATGGTTTTGGCTATGTTGCATGAGTGCCAAGTTGCAGTCCTGTGTGCTCATAGAAAGGTGAGTTGGGTTGTGACTGTGCGGAGCATGACGCGGAAATCACGTGTTAAAATTGCGCTACATGACGCAGAAATCATGTTATTGGTGCGGAGCGTGACGCATAAATCACGTGTGAGTGTGCACTGCGCATGGCGCGTAATTCATGTGCTGGGTGTGAGTGCGATACATGACGCGGAAATCATGTTTTGGTGCGGAGCGTGATGCGTAAATCACGTGTTAAGTTGCGTTGCATGGCGTGGAATTCATGTGTTTTGGTGTGTGGCATGACGCGTAAATCATGTGCTAAGAAAGCGAGCATGGCACGGAATCCATGTGGGATTGCATAGCATGTTGTGAATCTGAGGCGTTGGTGTGTGGTCGTGGGTTATTTAATATTGGAAGTGTGTTTTCATGCATAACAGGTGTTATAAAAATTTTGGTTTAGTCCTATGTATGCCGTTATGCTGCCGAAATTTTCGGAGCATTCAATTAGTTTGGTTTTAGAGTTAGTAATGTCGCTAGGAATAGTTTAAAAATCCTGGGGCGTTACAGTCGACCTCCGACTACCGGCCGCCACCTTCGACCTGTGACTAATTGTCGTCGCTGATCTCTGTCGACCTCTGACTACCGGTCGCAACCAATCGCTACCGTCAACCTTTGACTATCGGTCGCTGTCGACCTCCGCTGACCGACCGCCACTGTCGACCTCTAACTACCGGGCGCCATCGTCGACCTATGACTACCGGGTGTCGCCGACCTCCGCTAAACGACCGCCACCGACCTCCACTGACCGCCCTCTACCGACCGGCCGCGACCTTCGACCTCCGACTATCAGTTGCCACAGTCAACCTTCGACTATCGGCCGCCACCGTCGACCTCCGACTATCGACCGCTGCCGACCTCTGCCAACCAGCCGCCACCAGAAACCTTTGACTATAATTTTAATGTATGTTATATATAATTTTTATATTATATGAACCAAATTTTATTTCAACTAAAAATCAAGAAACGAGAAACGGTTATCAAACACATTTGTTTCTGTTTCTTTTTTTTTAGAGAAACAAGAAACAGAAATAGTTATCAAACATGTTTCTGTTTTTAGTTCTTAAAAAACAAGAAACATGAAACAAGAAACAAGAAACCAAAAACGAAAAACGGGAAACGAGAACGTTATCAAACCAGCCCTTATTTTCTTATAGTATATCCAATTAGTTGATAGTTTATTTGAAATCAAAGTGACATAATAAAGATCCATGAATTGAGAAGAAGTGATTTTTGAATATAGAGAAAAATACACTTTTGGTCCCTGAGGTATGGGTTAAGTTACACTTTAGTCCCTGAGTTTTCAAACTCAACAAAAATACCCCTGAGGTTTGAGATAAGTAGCAATTTGGTCCCTGCCGTCCATTTTGCCGTTAAACCCTAACAGTTTGCTGACGTGGCATGATTATTTTAATAAAAAAAATATTTTTTTTAAATTTTCTAAATAAAAATATATTAAAATAATATAAATATTATTATTTTATTATTATCTTTTATTCTTTCTCCCCTCTCTACTATTCTTCTTCTTCTTCATCTTACCTTGTCTTCTTCCCTTCTTCTTCAACATGTTGCTTGCGGCCGGCGACCACTGCTCGCCGACGACTTTTTTTTTTTTCCATCTTCTCCATCTTCCCCACCTTTCCCCCTTCTAAACCCTACCTTCACCTTCACTGCCACCGGCCACGAGCCGCCACCACTGCCAAAATCAAAGAGAGAAAATTGAAAGTTGAAAGTACGGTGGGGCTGATAGCGAGCATAGCTAGCTAGTTTTCCCTAATCAATTTAGCTAGTCTTTTATGATTTATTGGCCATTTTATTGCACTTAATGTTTATTTTGTAGGAAATTGTTGATTGGAGCTAAAACGTGATTTTGGAGTCAATTGGGTGTTCGGGACATGAAAAAGGGCTAAAAGATCGAAAAAGGATAAAGTTGGAAGAAGTCAAATTCAGCCCCGCTGATTTAAAAAAAAAAAAAAAAAAAAATTCATAGCGTCGCGACGCTCTAGGCAAAATTTCCAGATTCGCGGTATCGCGACAGCGTCGCGACGCTGTTCATAGCGTCTCGACGCTACGACGAAAAAATCAGAATATAAGGAAATTTCGGCTAGGTTTTAGGGGACTTCGTTTTGGGACTTTTTGGAGCGGACAACAGAGGAAAAACAGAGCATTTTGGAGCTGAAGCAAAGGGAGCAAGTTGGAAATCAACCCATTGTTCGTGGGGATCGTGACGGGGACGTTCGGTCTTGGCCTACAACGAGTTTAATTTCTCTTTCCCTCACTTTAGTTAGTTTTTATGGCTGTTTTAGACTATGGCTATATTGTAACGTTGTGTATGAGTAGCTAGGCTTTAATTCTTAGGGATTGATGTAGCCGTTGGGCACGTTATGGATTGATTTACGGTTTTTATGCTATTGATGTCATTTATGCATATGTGTGTCCTTAATGCTTTCAATTTACCGGCCATAAATTGATTGATGTTTATGCTTGAATCTAACTCGGGAGAGAGGATTTAAATTAGAAATCAATATGCATAACTAGAATTTAGCTAAAAATCGGGAGATTAAGGTTAATTCTAGAAATTGTTATAAAGGTTAGCCGTATTGCCTTGTATGTTTATTGGATTTAGATAGGGATATCGGGTTCAATTACATATGGGAGAATCATGTATGCTCGGGAGAGATATGTGTGATTTTAGTTGCCAAGATTTATGAATCATAGTATGTGTTGATCCGTTTATTAATCCATAACTCCAATTGGTGAAATCAAATCCCTAAGACCAATTCTTCCCATTAGATTGTCACTTTTTGCTTTAGTTTTGTGTTTGAATCAATTATGTTCTCATTCAATTCGATTCCCTAAATAAAATTGGTCAAAAGTATTTTCGGTAATTAAAATTGACGAGACACCAATCCAGAGGACGACATTCGAATTTATATTCACTATATTATAACTTGACCCGTACACTTGCGGTAGGAAAAGTCCACATCAAGTTTTTGGCGCCGTTGCCGGGGATTGGCATATTTAGTCAATTTTAATATCGTAGAAAAATTGTCCGGTCTTAGTTTAGGGTGTATTCTATTTTTTTATTATTTTTGTTTTTAGGTAGATTGCATTTTTTTCCTTTATTTTCTTTTTCCATATTTAGATTTTTCCATATTTGTTTGGATTTTCCATAGATAGATTTTTCTTTTTGGTTTATTTTCCTTTTCTAGATTATTTTCCTTATTTGCTAGTTTCCTTATTTGTTTTTGCCATATTTGATTGTACATTCCTTATTTGTTTATCTTTTCCTTTTGTAGATTATTTTTCTTTCCTATTTTAGATTTAGCTTTTCCTTGTCTTAGATTCTTTCCTTATTTGTTTACTTTCCTTTTCTTTTATTTTTCCTTTTTAGGTGAGGTTGGATTGTGCATGCGAAGGGTTAGAGAGTTGGCCTTAGTTCCCTTAGATCCAGAGATAGAAAGAACATACAATAGACTTCGAAGGGAAAATCAAGAAAATATCCAAATGGCCAATCCTAATCCTGAGGAGCCTAAGCCTATTAGGGACTACTTTCAGCCGGTCTTTCAGGAGCAACAATCGGGGATTGTCTATGCCCCGATCAATGCTAACAACTTTGAGCTGAAAACGGGTCTCATTCAGATGGCTCGAGATTGTGCTTACAGAGGATCACCCATGGAGGATCCAAATTCTCACTTGAAATCCTTCTTAGACATCTGTGGAACGGTAAAATTAAATGGTGTTTCTGAAGATGCCATTCGCTTACGTTTATTTCCTTTTTCTTTGCAAGACAAAGCGAGGGACTGGTTACAATCTATTCCACCTGGAAGCATTACCACTTGGGATGCTTTGGTCCAAGCATTCTTAAAGAAGTTCTTTCCTCCTGCCAAGACGGTCAAGCTGAGGACCGAAATTGGGACGTTCCAGCAGCAGTTTGATGAGCAGTTGTTCGAGGCTTGGGAGCGATTTAAAGAGTTGCTGAGGAAGTGCCCTCAGCATGGATACCCCGACTGGCTTCAGGTTCAATTATTTTATAATGGCTTAACTCCTAGTACAAAAACTATTGTTGATGCAGCAGCAGGTGGGACTCTGTTGTCCAAAACTGTTGAGAGTGCTAGGACTTTGTTAGAGGATATGGCCACCAATAGCTATCAGTGGCCATCGGAGCAGTCGGGACCCAAAAAGATTGCTGCTGGAGTGTTTGAGATCGATAACGTAAGTGCACTGCAGGCCCAGATGTCTTCCGTGGCTAATGCGTTCTTAAAATTTTCAGGTATAGGGAGCGCTCAAACGATCGAGTCTGCAGCTGCCCTCGCATCCCAGACTCAGGAGGAAAATCTCGAGCAGGTTCAGTATGTATCTAATTTTAACTCTAGGGGGTACAATAATAATTCTACACCTACACATTACCACCCTAGCAATAGAAATCATGAGAATTTTTCCTATGCTAATAATAAGAATGTGTTGAATCCTCCTGGCTTCACTCCTAAGCAAGAAAGTAAAACGTCTTTTGAGGATCTTGTTGGAGCTTTTATTGCAGAATCAAGCAACAGGTCAAATAAGCTTGAGGAGGCCATGATTGCCTTAAACACTACTGTCAATGGTCATTCTGCAGCCATCAAGAACATTGAGACTCAACTGGGACAACTGGTAAGTGTTGTTAACACCATGAATAAAGGTAAAGCCCCAGCTGAACAGGAGAAATCTTCTATGGAGTACTGCAAGGCCGTCTCTGTGCATCACAAGGAGGAGACTCCATTATCTCAAGAGGAGGAGAATACTGAACCAGAGGAACTCACAGGAGAAGTTGAAGAAGGCACCACCTCAAACGAAGCTGAAAAGCTTAATCCTGAGCCTTCTATCCCTTCTTCTACTGTTTTAGTTCCTAAATCAAAGAAAAAGAAAAATTCTAAGGTTAAGTTTGACAAGTTTTTAGATGCTTTTATGGGTTTGCATGTTAATATTCCTTTTTCAGATGCCTTGGAGCAGATGCCTCACTACAGAAAATTCATGAAGGAATGGCTCAACAAGAAGAAAAAGGAAAAGCAGTTGGAGACTGTATATCTTGCATCGACGTGCAGTGCTCGTGTCCAACAGGGAGTACCAGAAAAATTGTCTGACCCAGGGAGTTTTACTATTCCTTGTAATTTTGGTACTTTTTCATGTAGAGCACTATGTGATCTAGGGGCTAGCATAAATATAATTCCTCTATCATTATGTAAAAAGCTTAACATAGGAGAAATAAAATCTACTGCTGTTAGACTCCAGTTGGCTGACCAATCTGTGGTTAGTCCTTATGGAATTGTGGAAAATGTGCTGATCAAAGTAGGTAGATTTCTCCTTCCTGTTGACTTCTTTGTGTTGGATATTAAAGAGAATCCTGTTATGCCTATTATATTAGGGAGACCATTCCTTGCTACAGGGAGGGTTATAATTGATATTGAACGCAGGGAGCTAATCATCAGAGTCCAATAGGAGAAGGAGGTCTTAAAAGCTTTTGAGGACCCTAAGAACACATCAGATACCATGTTGGTGGGCTATAGGAGAGGTGCTAGGAAGAGCACCAATGATGGAACATCTGACAGGAGACCACCTTGATGCATATTTGGTCAACACGTCGAGCTAATGACGTTAAACAAGCGCTTATGGGAGGCAACCCAGTTAAGTTTAGTTGTGTCTTTCTTTTGAGTTTGAATTATTGTTTGTGTCTGTTTTGTAGGTTTTGTTTTCAGTCTCCCCTTTGCTTTCAAGCTTTCAAGCTTTCAATCAAGATGTCATCACCCTTCCAGGCCAGTATTGTTCACTCCTTTCATTCTTTTATTGTTCTCATGCTTGTTTATGTCTTATTTTCTTTATACATTGAGGACAATGCATGTTTTAAGTTTGGGGGTGGATTAGCATGTTTGTGGAGCCCTTGAGCATATGAGTTCAGGCTATAGTTTTGAGCTTTCTTTGAATTAAGCATATGGTTGTTTTCTGGATAATATTTTTGCATGACTATGATGTCCTAGGATAGGCTTTCTTGTCAATTTTCAAGCTTGCGATGAGTTGTAAGCATGAGTGCCCAAAAAGGGAGACTTTATAAACTTTTTCTAGGAGATGGCTTGCATGAGTAGAGTATTTATCTTGGCTAGATTTGGATTTGAATGCTTAGGAGCGAATTATTAGGTTCATATGCTTGTTGTCACCTCGATAGGTGTAGGGAAGAGCTAAAGAGTTAATTCTTTGCAAATTAGCATGTTTGATCTTGCTTAGGAGGAAAGAAAAGAATATATGCTTATCATGTTCATAAAGAAAAATCATTCTTGTTGTTACTGTTGAGAAAATAAATTATGCCATGGCCTGTGCACAGTTTGCAATGTTTAATAAAGTTTAGGCAAAAAGAGCTACCCCTGTTGTGATCAGTTAGGCCAACCAGAGAAATCTCAGGTTAAGGGTCCCTGCAATAGGTGTGTGAAAGCTAGTGCCACATATAAATGCTAAATTTAATTGCAATTTATAAGCACCTAAGTATGGAGGAAAACAAACTAATTTGTTCCATTAACTCATTAGTGAAACCTTAGTGCCAGTGTAGAGGGAAGATGAGCTGAGAGTTTAATAATCCAATCCCAGGTTAGTAGAGTCTGATCTCGTTGAGTTAGATCTCGCTTATGCAAGTTAATTTTGGAAAAATTTTAATCTGTCTCCCTCATTGGTCCTTATGTGCATGTCTCTTGCTTGCTTGGTTATTGACTTTTGAGCCTTGAGGATTAAGTCATGTTTGTTGCATCCATTCTTCTACTGTATGTTGGATTTTTAGTTTGCTCGAGGACTAGCAAAAGCTTAAGTTTGGGGGTGTTTGATAGCGAGCATAGCTAGCTAGTTTTCCCTAATCAATTTAGCTAGTCTTTTATGATTTATTGGCCATTTTATTGCACTTAATGTTTATTTTGTAGGAAATTGTTGATTGGAGCTAAAACGTGATTTTGGAGTCAATTGGGTGTTCGGGACATGAAAAAGGGCTAAAAGATCGAAAAAGGATAAAGTTGGAAGAAGTCAAATTCAGTCAAGCTGATTTAAAAAAAAAAAAAAATCATTATAGCGTCGCGACGCTCTAGGCAAAATTTCCAGATTCGCGGTATCGCGACAGCGTCGCGACGCTGTTCATAGCGTCTCGACGCTACGACGAAAAAATCAGAATATAAGGAAATTTCGGCTAGGTTTTAGGGGACTTCGTTTTGGGACTTTTTGGAGCGGACAACAGAGGAAAAACAGAGCATTTTGGAGCTGAAGCAAAGGGAGCAAGTTGGAAATCAACCCATTGTTCGTGGGGATCGTGACGGGGACGTTCGGTCTTGGCCTACAACGAGTTTAATTTCTCTTTCCCTCACTTTAGTTAGTTTTTATGGTTGTTTTAGACTATGGCTATATTGTAACGTTGTGTATGAGTAGCTAGGCTTTAATTCTTAGGGATTGATGTAGCCATTGGGCACGTTATGGATTGATTTACGGTTTTTATGCTATTGATGTCATTTATGCATATGTGTGTCCTTAATGCTTTCAATTTACCGGCCATAAATTGATTGATGTTTATGCTTGAATCTAACTCGGGAGAGAGGATTTAAATTAGAAATCAATATGCATAACTAGAATTTAGCTAAAAATCGGGAGATTAAGGTTAATTCTAGAAATTGTTATAAAGGTTAGCCGTATTGCCTTGTATGTTTATTGGATTTAGATAGGGATATCGGGTTCAATTACATATGGGAGAATCATGTATGCTCGGGAGAGATATGTGTGATTTTAGTTGCCAAGATTTATGAATCATAGTATGTGTTGATCCGTTTATTAATCCATAACTCCAATTGATGAAATCAAATCCCTAAGACCAATTCTTCCCATTAGATTGTCACTTTTTGCTTTAGTTTTGTGTTTGAATCAATTATATTCTCATTCAATTCGATTCCCTAAATAAAATTGGTCAAAAGTATTTTCGGTAATTAAAATTGACGAGACACCAATCCAGAGGACGACATTCGAATTTATATTCACTATATTATAACTTGACCCGTACACCTGCGGTAGGAAAAGTCCACATCAGGGGCTCGCCAGAGAGTGTGGCTACGGGGGAGCTACGATGAAGCCCATCGTACTTTCAGATCTATCGCGAGCGTCTGAGCTTTGACGAAGGAGCTACGATGGCGGACTATGGTGGGGCTATGACGATTGGAGAAGGCGAAGGAGAGAGATCAGGACAAGCAGGAGAGAGAGATCGTGAGAGAAGGTCGTCGAAGATCTGCTGGGCTCGCCGGAGAAGACGACGGAAAAAGGAGACGGATCGTGAGAAGGTCGTCTGGAACCAATTGCTCGCACCGCCGTCCATTCGTTCGTGGGGGTTTCGCAATTTCGCCATCCGTTTTGGGGGGTTTCGTCAGATCTGGAACCATCTGCTTGCGCTGCCGTCTGTTAGTTCGTGGGGGTTTTGCAATTTCACAGTTCGTTCGGCGCTCAAGAGGTGTCGTCGTCTGTTTGTTCATGGGGATTTCGCCGGTGGTTTCGCCATTGTGAGGGTGTGTTTTAACCAGTGGAAGAAGAAATGGATGGGAGGAAGAGGGAAAAAAAGAAGAAAAAAGAAAGAATGGAAGAAGAAGAAGAAAGAGGAAAAAAGAAGTCTGCAGGCGGTGGGTGGCCAGCGGCGATGGACGACGGTGACCGGCTGGTGGCTGGGTAGGACTTGAAGAAGAAGAAGAATAGAGAGGATTACAAAAAAAAATAATGAGAGAATTTAAAAAAAAAAAAATTATTAAATTTAATATTATTTTTTATTTTAAAATTTATAAATATTTTTTTAATAAAAAAACAAAATCCACGTCAACTTTCCGTTAGAAGTTAACATAAAATTGGATGGAGGGACTAAAATGAAACGAAATCCAAATCTCAGGACCTAAAATGTCGAGTTTGAAAACTCAGAGACCAAAGTATAACTTAATCCAAATCTCAGGAACCAAAAGTGTATTTTTCCCTTGAATATATACTCCATAAGCATTTAATCACAACATGTGGGCCCCTGCATTGTTTTAAGCATAATAATATTAATTACTAAATCTTACTTTCTTTTGTGTTTTTTTTTTTAAGACCATTGCATGCTTTTGCATATGTGACTTGAGAAGAAATACAATCATTATATTTAACCCAAAGAAAAGTAAAAAGTTTGATTTAACATTTGAGACAAATATATGATTAAGATTTAGTTGTGCCTTTCTGATCCTTTTTCTATCTCTCTTCATTTAATTCAACAAAGGGATGAGAAGTAAAGAGATGGATAGAAAGGTGATTCTTCTAATAAGTGAAGGCATAATTTAATTTGGGTAAAGCCAAAGGAATATATATATTATTATTCAAACAAACTTTATATTATATTATGTCTTATATGAAAAGATGACCAATATTATATTATATTATGTTTGGTTTGGTGTGCTGAATCTTATTCTTATCTTTCATAATAATCAAGGTGTTGTGTCTTTCTCACATCCACATTTTGCTTTTAAAGATACCAACTTTCCCATAATAATCTCTCTCTATCACCAAATTCTCTTTAAGGAAATCACATTACTTTTTTTTTTTTTACATTATTTTTTTTAAATTAATTTCAACACCATCCAATCATTCATTATTCTATATTATTAGTTACGTGTGGAACAAAAACAATCTTCTTTCTCTATTAATATAATCCCAAAAAAAATTATAATCTTGTTCCAACAAAATTGTAATCAGATTTAGGATTTCTAAATTGTGTGACTTCAAAAAAGAAATAATAACTTCACTTTGACAAAATTAAATCATCTAATCTTAGTTTTTGGGTGAAATTGCAAAAATAAATTTGATCAATCACTCCCATCCCTCAAACTTAAGAAATTTTACAATCAAGTTCTTAAATATTATATAATACATAAATTGTTCCTAAAATATAAAAATTGTTACAATTAAATTCTCAAACAATGTTACAATTTAACTAGACTTTTAAATCTATAAAATTTGAAAATTATTGTATAACTCTTGAAATATTTTGAGTTTCAAATCAATGTTGAGTTGTCATCTTAGTTTAAGAAAACAAGAAAATTGATATCAAGAGTTTGGTTCTTAACAATTTTATAGTTAAATACGTATAACAATATATAATAGTTCAACTAGAATAAATTTTGTACTAGTCACCAACTAAGAAGAAGATTTGTGGTTCGAATCTTTCCACTCTCACGTGTTGTCAAAAAAAAAGAAAAAAGAAAAAAAAATCATAGTTCAAGAGTCAATAAGGGTTTAATTGCAATAATTTTGTAAGTTCAAGAGCTGATGGATCAAATCGAAAACGTGAGGGTGCGATCATTAAAATCGGTTTGCAATTTTCCCTAGTTCTAAAAACGGTTTGAAACATTCTTCAAGCAAAGCCTAATACTAATATCTTTAATTTCTTTTTTTTTCTCCCATATCATATAATATATATATATATATACACACAGATGTGTGGTATGATTTGATTTGCTTGAGAAATACTCAAGATGATGAGCATGGATGCTACTGTTGAGTTGAAGAGAGTGACCAGCACCATAATTAACACAGATGAGAGATACACAGTACAAAATAATAATATCATTCTTGCTAATTCCATACTCAATCTGAATATACACTTTAACTTTTTTACTCTTTTTTTTTTTTTTTTTTTTAATCTTTTTGTGTTTTGTCTTTTAGAGTGCTGGTTGTGGGCATTTGGTTCCTTGATTTTGAAATGTTCAGACAAGGAATAATTAATCTGCCAATTTCCTCTTTCCCACAGTTAAAGTTTGGTGGAAGGACCAGACTTTGCCGCTGACTATCATTAACACACAAACTCATTTTCTACTCATTTTCTTTTCCATTTCAAATGTTTTCAAACAGAGCACTTTTTTTTTTTTTCCTTCTTCTTTTTCCCTGCCTTTATACACATAAATATTCAACAAAACTACAAATGTGTGGTTCAAATTACCCCAAATCTAGGCATCTTGTGGTCCACCCCATATTCCTAACTTCATCAAAACTCCCTCTTTTAGAGTTCAAAAACCTTCCCATTGCAATCTAAAGTTAGAAAAGCGTATGACATACCCTCCCGTCAATATATACATAATATATATGATACATAATATATATGATGTTGTCCACTTTATGTCTAAATGTGGATCAGAGGTACTTTCTTTAATTTTAAACCCTATTTGAAGGTCTTATTTACTTTAAACAAAGAGATTGGTCATTATAGATTACATTTATTATTAGGATGATCCCTATTCTTATGAAGTTGCTTTGAAACTCTAAAAAGAGTACTCTCACATCATCAAAGATGTTTTTATTGGCAAGATTTTACTCACTTAGAACTAACATGGGATTTTGACCATACTTTTAACAAATGATTTTATATGGAAAATTACCACTGAGTAGAAGTAGAATAATGGCTAAGAATGGTACCAAAGAAAAAGGGAAGCTTTTTTTTTTTTCTTCTTCTTTATCAGTAGAAAGCTGATCACTAGAGAATACGTATTACATATTGCATGCATTGAAAGTGGAATAAGAAAAAGAATGAAATTTATTAGTAGAAATAGTTTTAGTGATTGAGACAAAGGGATAGAATGTGCTTTTTTATGTATTAAGAAAAGCAAATGGGTAAGCATTATTCCATTGGATTTGTGAAAGCAAATAGGAAAAGCAAAAAGAAAGAGAGGAATATAGATGATATGCATATGCATAGAGCGTAGGGGAACATTCTGTTGTCAGCATTTGAAAGAGAGTGTTGGATTGAAGAGCAATAGGCCACGTGAGTGCATCCAATTACCCAAACCTAACTCTCCACTCTTTAAGATTCAAAGCATGCAAATGGCCCATTATTACTCATTTCTAAAGTAAAAGACTACCTTTCCTTTTACCCATTTTGCCTTTAGTATATATTCTCAAACAATCTCTCTCTCTCTCACCCTTTTTCTTCATATGCAAGAACACACATATGAAGAATGAGCCTTTCTGCATCTACCTACTTCTTAGAATCAATCTGCCCATTTGTTTTGTGAAAAAAATTTCCATTCGAATTACTTTTCAAAATGTTTTTAGTCAAAGATGGTTTGGAGATTCTAAGAAAGTTCTTTAAAGTGCTTTGGAAGAAGTATTTTACTTGGGAACACTTATTTAATGTCTTCCTATACTCATATCAAGTGTGTAAGTCTCTTCCTACAACTAAAACATTCATTTCAGAAAAGGATTGTTAAGGGGGAAAAAATCCTTGTATTAACTGTAAATGAATTCATACCATAATTTGTATCTTCACATCAAATTATTGAATGCTATTTGGTACTCGTTTAGTTGTGATTGTTATCGACATGCCATGTGTAGAATTAAGTGATTGTTATTCAACAAACCAAATATTTACATGCAAAATAAAAATTCACGATTGTTATGAATTTCTTTCTGAAGTGCCATTTTGTTGGCAAGAAAAGAAGAAAACATCTGGTATTACTTCTCTTCACAAACATTTTCAAGCACCATCATCTAGTTAACTGCTGGTTTATTATAAATAAGCCTGAATGTAAATCTTAAATAGAGAAAATCCAAACTGAACTATATACAACAGAGCCAATTTAGGTATGATGATATATCATAGTATGCCTAAACATAACTCTACTTTGACAGTAAAATATTACTTTAATTTAAGAACAAAAAACCCCTATTGGTATGGTGATATCAGGGGAGAAACTCTAATCTACATCAGAATCTTGAGTCCATATTAATCTTTACAACAAAAAAATGCTTCAGCCTTTAAAATACAGTTTCCTGAATTCATCATTGGATTTTGGCCTTTCATCATCTTGTTCTGCGGTTTTTGGTTTATCTGCTGTCCAACCAAGTGCTCTAACATTTCTAGGCACTGCAAACGTGTTCTTTCCCTTAAGCTCGACATTGTTCGCCCCGTGTTTCCTCTCTGCAGGTGGTTGCTCACTGATTTTCTGAGGCTCCTTCGTCGAACTTCTTGATTCAAATCTCTTGCCTCCACCAGCTCGATCCGTAGCATGGCCTCCTACAAGTGAAAGTAATCAGAGACAGAATTCTTACCTTTTATCTCATTCAGAGAGATGTCAGACTCCTTGATATCACATTATGATATGACAATAATAAAGCTGATGAGACAGTACAACAGTATCCCAAATGTCAATCTATCGACCCAAGATTTTTAGTTTAGTTATGATATAACATTTGAGAACCATATAATGATATGTTTGAAGTTATCTACATGGCATTCCCAATGATTCCCACTAACAGTATACACATTAGATCATGAAAAAGCTGTATATTTCCTATGACAATATCCCAAATGTGGCAATAGAATTCTAGCTGGCATGCAAATGAGTTTTGACCTAAGAAGCTCAAACACAGACACAGGATATGGACATGACGCGACACAGACACGGGATATGGACATGACACGACACTGACACGACGATACGTTAATTTCTAAAAAAGTGGGACACAGACACATGAGGGACATTAAACATATCTTCTAATGGTTTACATTATTTGGAAAAAATAGAATTTAGAGTTCTATAACTTTTGTCTTTTATGAAGTTTAGGAGAAAAAAAAAACCAAACCTTACCGTATGAAGTAGGTAGTGGCAAGTGCAGTTGGCAAACCAACGATCCCTTGAAATGATTTTTACCTTTTAGGATTTTCTATTTAAAAGTCCATGGTTTTTCTTTTTACTTTTCATGTTGGGTTTAATGGGCTCGACTTTTAAATTTTTTCCAAATGAGTTTTAATTTTCAAGTGTGTCCCAAACGTGTCCAAGAGAAAAAATAATAATAATAATTAATTATCGAACATGTTTTTTGGCACGTTCGGACGTATCCATGTCTGACGGATGTCCAACAAGAACACTACCAAAAATAGGGTGTTTGTGCTTCTTGGGTTCTGACCATGAGACTTGAGACTGGTAGATGATGCATTTTTTTATAAATTGGTAGATGATGCATTTAATGTTGAGGTTAATCAACATCCAAACTTTTCACGAGTATATATGAACAGAAAACAGTATTTTTTTTTTTTCCAAATAGAAAAGTAATGAACATATAATATGTGAAATGTATGTCCGAGTAAAGTTCTGATTTGATGACAGTGCGTACTCTACCAACCCAAACAACTGAAATATAGAAATCCTAATGCAACTAAGACTCAATATGAGCCAGCAGTAAAACCCCATTTTCAGAAGCTAAAAGTTCGGCCAACAGATGGCAAATAGAACCACTTACACAAAATATAATTCAGTGCAGATGTTTTACTCCATGAATATTTTCATGGTTTACTCATTGAAAGATTCATTCTTACATAACCAGTTAGTTTTAACTTTTAAGTGATTCTCGAGTAAATAAAGCATGCAGATAGTAGCATCTCGACAAAATCTAATTTAAGAGCCAAGGTTGTTACATTACATAACATTTACTCTATGTTAAAGTGATGCCAAGTCGTGACCTCTGATGATTTCAAAACTGATGTAGGGTATTATAGAATAATACTGTAATTTACTTTTAGTGGAATATTTTGGTGGTAACATGAATTTTACTCAGTAGTTGTGCTAAACATCTATAAATAGGGGATTTTACTTTGCATTTTGGTTTGATTATGAAGCTGCAAGCAGGATATTTTTCTTGGTTAAGTGGAGCAGATGTATCAAGTTTTGGAAATCTTCAAGTTAGACTGTTGTCATTTGTAATGTGTATGGTGGCCTTTTCAAGTTCGGCAACATGTGAGAGTGGGAATTTGAACTTCTAACTTTTGATCAATGACATTGACCATACTACATTTAGCTACAAGAAACACAGAGGATACTAAATCCTAGATATGTGGCCACCATGGATTGAACTGATTCCCTCTAACCCCTTTATTTTCTCCCAGAGCCCTTATTGACCACTAAGTCAATCCATGATGGTTATAAGATTTCTAATAGCTCAAAGGTAAACATGCATATTTTCCTAAATAACTTGTGTTTTTCTTTTTTTTCTTCCGTGAAAAGCGCTCATACTTCCCTATGCTACTCCGAACCTTTTTGAGTAATTTTAAGGCTTCAATCTTTAGATTTTGTCTTATTTACCAAGCATACCACATCTTGTTAGGTTGCTCTAAGTGTATTTGATTGGATGTTATCTAATTTTCATCTTCAATTAGAGTTAGAGTTATGTATCATGAGCAATAGTCTCTTTTCATTATATTAATGAAAAGTTTTGTTTCTTGTTAAAAAAATTTCATATTCAATTTTTTTTTGTTATACCTTTCTTAGGATCTGACCGTGCAATGCTTATCTTTTTCCCCAGCAACAACTGCTTGTTTTTTGCAACTGCAGCATCGAGATGTGCATCATCAGAGAAATCTACATATGCTAGTCCCTACACATAAGGAATTAAATCTATCAGTACAACAAAAAATCATGCCATCAGTTTACAACCTTGTAAGGGTGCTAAAGCTCGATAGAAATACTCTTAGAAATGCACATGAACATGTTAATGCACTTACCAACAGAACAGAAATACATAAAATTAAATCCAAAAATAAGAAGTATAATCACAGGTTTAGCAGGGAAAGCTGAAAGAGTACAAGAATTCAAATTCCACAAAGAGTAACAAAATAGTTCAAATTAAGCAGAGAAAAAAAAAAGAGTAACAAAATAGTCCATGTCAATAATTCATCGTGGATGTTTTGTATGAGTTATACTTCATCAATGAGAGAGGAACGTTTACTATGAATTCACTTGACATCCATCACATTTAAACCTGCTTTCGTTTTTTTCTACTGTGAAGTCCTCTATTGGACTGTCAGAAACTTTTTCTAGATCCAACAATTCAAAACTTTCCTCAAACTCCATAAAAGAAGATGAATAAGAATCGGTGACTCTCAATCTTCCAAAACAGGTTGAACTCTTTTTGCATCAAGCGGATTGGGTTTAGGACAACACATAACCGTAGACACAAGAGGTTAATCCCTATTAATTTTAAAACCATGAGATTCTAAGGAGTTATTCTTTAAATGGATCACAATATTCCCAGGGTCTTGAAATACAATCTTACTGAAATGATATTCTTACAAACCTTAGCCTTGATATTCCCAAGGTCTTGATATTCTTACAAATCTTACTGAAATGATACTCTTACAAACCTTACAAACTAAAATGAAAAGAGACTAATGCTCAAAAGATACAAAATCTACAAGGGAGTGAAAAAAGAAATTAAAAAAGAAAATAAAGCTCAACACACCAACATATCTAAAAATAAAACCCCAAATAAGAACAAACATTGTGGGAAACTTAGAGCCCAAAAGGAAACTAAAATCCACGAAAACTGAAGCAAAGAGGGCAAGAAGAAGGAACCACACTCCACCAAGCGAGAGAGAATGACACCAAAAAAGAACTACAAAGGGAAGGCCACTAAAAACGCTGCCAATAGTACTTAGAATTTTTGAGATAACAGAAAAGAAAGACTTGATGGCTTGTGATGATTGGGAGGTCACTTCACGATCTTGGAGGATTACAGTTATAAGGAATCTGAGGGAAGGGGAAGTGAGTGAATTGTGATATTTCGGAATTGATAAAGGACATACCAATTTCTAAAAGGAAGGACAGGTTGTCTCCTTCTTTTGGGTTTAGGGTTTAGGTTTGGCCCCTAGGTTGTCTCCTTCTTTTGTGATTAATATATTCCCTTGATGTCTCTTATCCAAAAAAATAAAATAAATAAAAGGAAGGACAGAAGATGCTGGAATCTAGATGAGACAGGAATATTTTCAGTAAAACCACTCTTCAAAGAGCCCCAAGGGGTGGCCCCATTAGCTAAGGCCCACGGTCTGAGTAACACCAACCTAAAGGTCGCATGTTCAAACCTTCATGTGAGCTTAACAAAGAAAACCCTTGATGTCTCTCCAGTCAAGGCCTTGGGGCAGGCACAGGCTTTTAAAAAAGAAAAACACTTCTTAAAGAGCTCATTCTCGCTCCCTCTACCTAAATTCTTTAATAACGCTTTGTGGAAGTAAAGGAGCCTGAGAAAAGTAAATATTATAAATTGGCTAGCATTTTAAAAGTCTAGCTTTTCTTGGTGTGAAAAGGGTATTATGGTTAGCTATTAAGAGAGCTTTCTTCAGGTATCTGTGGTGCAAACACAATGAAAGACTCTTCAGAGATATTTCCTCAACTTTTGATGACTTTTTTGAATTAATTCTTTTACATGCTTTGTATTGGTGTAAAAATTCACACCTTTTCAATAACTATAGTCTCTCCACTATGATTGCCAATTGGAGATCCATATTTTTTTTGATGAAAATACCAACTTTCATTGAGAAAAAATGAAAGAATACAAGGGCATACAAAAAACCAGCCCCCAAAAAAGCCTCCCTTAAAGGAAAGACTACCAACTCAAAATGATAGAACCTAGAGAATAATTACAAAAAGCCTTAGTCACAGAGGCCCAAAGAGAAACATAGAATCTAGTAAGGACCCAAACATCGTAAGGACCTCTCTCAATGCCGCGAAAAACTCTATTGTTTCTCTCACCCCATAGACCCCATAATACAGCACACACCCCAACTTGCCATAAAAACCTCCCCTTATCGCGAAATGGCGGATGGAGGAGGAACTCCTGAATCATCTCCCTAAAATCGCTGAAATGTCTCGCCTGCATCCCGAACACATCATAAAAAAGACTCCACACAGAACGGGCAAACTGGCAACTCCAAAGAATATGGTCCAAATCTTCCTCTGTCTTCTGACATAATATGCAACAAAACGGGCCAACCAACAAAGTCATCTTCCTCGAGAGCTTATCGATCGTATTGACTCTTCCGTGGAGAACTTGCCAGATAAAGAACCTTACCTTCCTCGGGATTTTAACTCTCCAGAGAATAGAAAAGATAGACTCACTATGGGGAGAAGGGTTGAGAAACCACCGGAAAAGAGACCGACAAGAAAATCCCTCAACAGGGTTAAGGCTCCAACAACGAACGTCCCTTCTTCCCTCCCTAAACTGGCAATCCCCTATCAAGGATAAGAGATTGATGACCTCTTTCGTTTCCCTATTGGTCAAATGATGACGGAATCCGAACGAAAAGGATAATGAGCTCCCTCTATAATTAAGAACGTTAGCAATCGAATGACTTTTCATGGAGGACAAGCGATAAAGACTAGGGAATTTAGAGCAGAGAGAACTATCTCCCACCCACTTATCCTCCCAAAAATAAGTATTACTACCATCCCCTACCTGAACATGAACCATCCCAGAAAAAGACGGGAGCTCGAAAGCGACCTCTCTCCAAGGATTCCTAGACATACCCTTGACCCCTCCCGACAGCCATTCATGGGGGTGAATGTCATACTTACTCACAATAATACGATGGGAAGACCTTAATCACCTTAAAAGGGTTCGAAAAGATACCCACATCGGTCGTTGAATCCATATTGCCGCATGTAATGTATAAAAGATGGGAAGACCTTAATCATCTACTTTTTTTTTTTTTACATTAAGTGTCAAACTTTCATTGAGGAAAAAAAAAATACAAATGGGATACAAAAAACAACCCCACATGAAAAGAGCCAACCTAAAGAAACCTTCATTGGCTTGGTCTCATTTCCTTGATTGACACCGTCAGAGTGGGGGATGGAGTTGACAAAGTATATTGGGCGCTTGAAAAGTCTAGAAAGTTCTCTACTCGCTCTGCCTTCTTGAAGTTAACCAAAACTAGTCATAAGCTTAAAACTCCCATGATTAATCGTAATCATTTGGAAGTTTACTGTCCCAAAGAAGATTAAAGTCTTCTTTTGAAATCTTGCCAATAAGAGTTTGAATACTCAAGATAGATTGCAAAGAAAGCTTAAGAACCACAACCTCTCCTTTGATCTGCGTGTTGTGCCTAAAAGGAGAAAAGAACATTGAGCATATTATCCTCGGATGCCCTTTTGCATTGAGAGCGTGGGAGCAGATTCTTAAGGTTTTTGGCCTGTGGCTTTTTTTACTTGAGAATTTGTTGGATTGGCTCCTTGAAGCTTTGAATGGGTGGAGCCTTAGGGGAAATGCAAGAATTTTGTGGAATTGTGCAGCCTGGGCATTTGTGTGGGAAATTTGAAAAGAACGGAATAGGAGGATCTTCGAAGATAAATCTTTTTCTTTAAATGACGTTTGTAACAATGTTCAAATTACTTCTTCTTTGTGGAGCTTTAGACAACTTTTTTTTTAACTATAGCCAAGATCAAATCCTCCAAAATTGAGAGGTCGTGTTGTTTTAGCTGCTGTTTGGGAGGGGGGCACCTTGCCACTCTTTTGTGATTAATACATGCCAGTTTTATACAAAAAAAAAAAAAAAAAAAGAAAGAGGGACTCCAATCAAACAAAATGAGACCTAAAGGATAACTACAAAATGTCTTTACAACTGAAGACCAAAAAGAGACATGGAACCTAACAAGAGCCTACACACCCTCCTTAGTTCTCTCAACCCCTCTAAAAACCTAAGAAGCACGGACACTTTAGTTTGACTAGCATGTCCGTGTCCGATACGTGTCGGACACTTGGACACTTGGACACTTGTTGGACACGTATCAGACACTTGTTAACATAATTGATATGTGACAAACACTAGTTGTACAAAGCCAATATAGGTTCATTGAACACTTGTTAAGTGTACTAAATGACAAAAATAATAAATTTTAAGAATGAAATACATTAAACTCATTTTCTTAAGCAAACAATTGCATAAACTTATTGATTTTGAATTTCCTTCTTGTATAAAAATGATATATATTTTAAAAAATGTATTTTTTAGTAAACGTGTTTGTGTCGCGTCCCTGTCCTAGATTTTAAAAAGATGGCGTGTCACCATGTCTATATCGTGTCGTATCCATGTCTCGTGTCCGTAACCATGCTTCTTAGCTAAAAACTATTGTTCCTCTCCAACCAATAACACCACACACCCCTCTATAGACCAGGAAAACCAACCCTTCTCCCGAAAAGGCGAATGAAAGGAACTCCTTGGCCATCGAACACACATCTCTCAATCTAGCACCATGAAACCCGAACTCCTGAAAAGAACTTTCCCACATCAGACTAGCAAAAACGCAACTCCCAAAAAGGTGGTCAAAGTCCTTAGTCATGCCTCTACCCTGGATGAAACACTATGAACCCATTACGCTAGGTGAGATCCTCAAAACTCGATAAAGCATGTTAATTCTTCTGTGCAAGACTTTTCACCTTCTTGGAAATTTTACCTTCCACAGTAGGGAAAAGACCGAACGGAAGGAAGCAGGGGGGTTCACCAAAGACTCAAAAAGAAGATTTACAAGAGAATCCCTCCGAAATACTTGGACCCTAGAGACAGAGATCCCCTCTAACTGGATGAGCAGAAGCACCTTCAACCAATGTGGGAAGACCTAAACCATCTTTAGTTTCATTGCCATTAC
Organism: Luffa aegyptiaca; assembly: GCA_017139565.1. Taxonomy (NCBI): domain Eukaryota; kingdom Viridiplantae; phylum Streptophyta; class Magnoliopsida; order Cucurbitales; family Cucurbitaceae; genus Luffa; species Luffa aegyptiaca. The sequence continues at coordinate 45,385,087 of CM029407.1, forward strand.
AGTAGTCAGATATGGATGTCGTATGGCATGGTGAAGTTAAACGATTTTGGATGCTCATCAGCATTTTTTTTCCCTTATATGTCATGGGAAAATATGCTCATCAGCTTTTAATCTTAATGCCAAGAACAATATTCTATATCTGCTTGAAGCTTTCGGTTGGCATACTGCTTTTCCTTGGTTTTAGGAACCTCCTTCATATGTTGTTCACCAATCATCCTTTTAAGAAAGTAAAGACAGGTCCTTTGGCTGAATTTTATTATGGTCTATTTGGTTGGAGTGCAACTCTCATATCCTCACAGGAAAAGAGCACGATCTTCAATCTTTTCTCACATCTATCATTTTCTTATCCCTCAATTGGTGTAAATTGAGCTCCCCCTACCAATTGGAAGAGTTTTTTTGTAATCCATCGGATAGGATCTCTCATTTTTGTAATGTAATTTTATCATATGAATGAAATGTTCACGATTTCCTTCAAAAAAAAAAAAAAAAAAAAAAAAAAAAAGGAGAGCAAGACAAATAAAAAATAATAAGTGAACTTTTTTCTCTTTAGATACAAAAGTCAAATTATTAAAATTAGCTGTAGAATTTGATTTCTCTCTTTTTTTCCTTCCAATTAAATTAGGCCCCGTTTGATAACCATTTCGTTTTTGGTTTTTGGTTTTTGAAAATTAAGCCTATAAACACTATTTTACCCACAAGCTTCTTTGTTTTTTATCTACATCCTTTCCCATGTTTTCAAAAACCAAGTCAAATTTTGAAAAAAAAAAAGTAGTTTTCAAAAACTTATTTTTGTTTTTGGAATTTGGCTAGGAACTCAAATGTCTCCTTAACAAAAATGAAAACCATTGTAGGAAGATGGAGAGAAAACAAGAATAATTTTCAAAAACCAAAAACAAAAAACGAAATGGTTATCAAACGGGGCCTTAGCTCTTCAAAATTTAGTGCTAAAACAAGTTCAATTTAAAACATCACGATTCAGGTGATAAATGGTAATTATCAGTTCATAACATCTAATAATGGACCAATGGTTACACAAATAAATAATTCGATGAAATAAAAGAATGGTACAACCAAATATATAAAGACTCGATTTCCCTGAAAGTACAATATGACCTAATTTGAAGTCCAAGGGATGCTTCAATTTATTTATTACTTAAAGAAAATTGACAATATGACTCAAAGAAGGCCAAGAGAAAACTATGAAATCAACAACCCCACCAAACCGAACCCATCTATCTAATTTCCAACATTTCTGCCTAAGTCTCAACATTTCTGCCAAAGGATCCTTACATTCTCCTTAATCTTTTCTTTTTGGGCCATCCCTTTAAAGAGAGGAAAGAGATCCTTCGGAAGAATTTGGTTCGAGCTTTTTTTGGCCCATTTGGATGGAAAGAAATCACATGATTTTTTAATCAAAGAAAAAACCAACGATTGTTTCTTTTTGTAGTGTTCTTTTTCTTGCTTTATCTTCGTGTAAAATGGATGCTCTTTTTTCTTCCTATAGCTTTTCTTCTCTTTTGTCCAATTGAGGATGTTTATTGCAACTCCTTTGGATTAGGGCTCTTCTTCCTCCTCCTTTTTTGTAAATTTCATACATCAATGGAATTGTTTGTGATCAAAAGAAGAAAATAAAACAAAACAAAAGACATCTATCAGCATTTTGAGTATTCCATGAAAGACATCTATGTCCTTCCAAACATACAGATGCACAGACAACCAATTCCCGACAATCCTCTATCAAAATTATAAGAAGCAAGCATACTAAATTTCCCGGAAAAAAAAAATCACAGTATGCAATTAGCAAGAACTTGTCATCAAATACTATAACAAGACAAAGGAAATATGGGGAGAAAAGAAGAGAGGACCCGTGATTTTCCAGTAAACTTATCATGCAATATTCGAATTGCAACAACTCCACCAACATCTTGGAAGAAGTCCCGCAAGTGTTCATAAGTAGCCTGCCAGATATGTAATGAAGCAACATAAATCATGTGCTCATCCATGAAAATGCAGAGAGTGAATTAAAATCAGATGGGCACTTTCAGAAACAACTTGCCTTGAGGTTGAGGTTGGAGATGAAAGCAGTGCATTGGTCATTATACACTTTCCCTTTTTCCTGGACAGAATCCTTCATTTGGTGGTCACTTGTATCATCAGGTTTTTTAACTCTTGCTTTGCTGTCTCCTGTTTGGTCATCTAAGTTTTGCAATTGAGCTTTACCCTTTTCATTAGCCTTCTTTGGTCCATGTGCAGCATCTTTTAGTCTCTTAGCAGGAGACTCTGCATTGGGTGCATCACCACCCAATTTTCGCTTACCATGATCACTCTGCTTAATGGGATTTTCTGACTCCTCCATCTGTAACTTATAAGACTTCAACTCTTCCAGACGTGGATTAACCTAAAATAAGAAAATCAACCACCAGAATGTATTAGTAGTTCATTGAAGAAACAAACATCCACAGAATTGGTAGTCTCATAAAATAACAATGGGAGCACTGACACGTAATTTTCATCCACAAAATTAGTTGGTTACTAGGCATTGTAGTTCTTGGGTGCTCAACTTCTGAATTTTCTTTCCATATCAACAAAAAGTTTTAACTCTACCCCAATAACATGGTGTAACGAAATCAAAAATAACTTCTGTTTCCAATGAGAAACTGGAACCTTCAATTAAGATTGTGAAAAGAATAAAAGCAGGATCCAGCAGTTATATGCACTTCATTTTCATGGATCAAATATCAACAGAACTGTCAAATTAAAAAAGAAATGTACCTTTCGAGCAGCATGATCGAAATCTTCGAGACTACCAAATTCCCTCTCGAAGCGCAACCAAGAATGGCAAATATCCTGAACAATTTGTTTTTAGAAACTGAAGGTATCATCTAATCCAAAAATGAATTGAATAAAGGGTAAAAGATTGATTCCAAATGAAAGCTTTTTTGTTGGGGTAAGAAACTGACTTTCATTTTTTTTTTATAAGAAACCGACTTTCATTGAATAAATGAATGAATACAAGGGCATTAAAAAAAAAAAAAACAAAAGCAAAAACAAAAACCTTTAAGGAAGTCAAAGTCTGACAAAATTACAAAAAGGGGACTCCAATCCAGAAGCACCAAGCCAAGATCATAATTACAAAAGGGTCTTGTGACTGACGCCCACAAGGAAGTATTAAATCTAACGACCTCCCAAATTTCCTCACCTGATCTCTCCTTCTCTCTAAAAATCTTATTATTTCTCTCAAGCCAAACACCCCACAACACTGAAAAAAACACAAGCCTGCCATAACACAATGCCTTTCTCTCTGAAGGGAGGATGCAAGAGCACCTCCCTCCAATAGCCCACGCCCATCTCCATAACGCAGACCACTAACACCGAACAAGCTCCTCCAACAATCCCAAAGGTGGTTAGCAAACTGACACTCCCACAGCAAATGATACAAATCCTCCGCATGTATTTTGAAAAGAATGCACCATTGCAAGAGCAAAACTAAAGAAGAATACCTTTGAACACGATCCAAAGTGTTAACCTTCTCAAGCAAGACTTGCCAAGCAAAAAATTTGACCTTAAGAATTTCCATAGCCGAACAAAAACTGAAGTTTTGGGAGCAGCATGGGAAGCAAAAGAAAGGGACAAAGAATGGAAATAGGAATGACTATAGAAACCTCTAGACGGGTCAGGGAACCAAACTCTGATATCCCTCCTCCCAAAATAAATAAATTGATCTCGAAGAATATAAAGGAGGTCTGTCACATCGATTGCCTCCCTATCAGAAAGAGGGTGATGAAAACCAAGAGAAATCGAGGAACCAAGGTCAAAGGAGGGCAACACAGAGGCCACCAAGTGCAACCTTTTCTTTGACAGGAAATAGAGACGAAGGAATAAGATGCATAAAGGTTTATCGCCCACCCACGTGCCTTCCCAAAAATAAACATTGGAGTCTTCCCCCACATAGCATCTAACAAACTAAGAGGGAGGGAAGCAAGAAGAAATAGCTCTCTAGAGGTTTTTAGTGAGACCCCCCAACTCCCAGACCCACTCAAAAGGGTGAAAGTCATACCTACTCACAGTCACTTTATGCCACAAAGAGTCAACTTTTGAAAAGAACTGCTATAACCATTTAGCCAAAAGAGCCTCGTTACGTAATCTCAGGTTTCCAATACCTATACCTCTGAGCTCTACAGACTTGGACACAAACTCCCACTTAACCAAATAGGATCCTCCCCCTCCCATAAAAAGTTCCTCATCAATCTCTCGAGCTTTTTACTCATAGAAACCGGGAAACAAGGATAGGAAGAAAATGGGAATACCACTCAAAACTGCTTGGATAAGGGTAAGTCTCCCCTCTTAGAGAAGAAAACCTTTTTCCAAGTAGACAACCTTCTCCGAACCTTTTCCACTATAGGATCCCAAAACCCTTGGATTTTGGGGTTTCCTCCCAAAGAGAGGAAAAGGATAATGGGGAAGTGTTAAAAGGGAGTGAGGAGGAGATTATTTCTTTTTCCTCTAACTTGTATGCTAACCCCACTTTCTCCGGGCCTTATGTGGAAGGCTTAGATTGGAATCCCATCTCGGCCAGAGAAAAAGAGGAGTTGGAGGGCCCGTTCACGCTAGAGGAGATTCGCAAGGTGGTTTTCGAGCTCGATAGGAATAAGTCTCCTAGTCCTCATGGTTTCACTATGGCTTTTTTTCAAGATTGTTGGGATAGGATTATGGAGGACTTGTAGAAGGTCTTTTGTGACTATCATGAGCATGGTATTATTGATTCTAGAATGAATGAAACCTACGTGTGTCTCATCCCCAAAAAGAGAAGGCCAAGAAGGTGAAAGACTTTAGACCCATCAATCTTGTGACTAGTTTGTATAAGATTATTGTCAAGACCAGGCTAATAGATTGAGGAGAATTCTACCTTCTACTATTTCCAATGCTCAAGGGGATTTTATTGAGGGTTGGCAAATCTTGGATCAAGTTCATATTGCTAATGAAGCTATCGAGGACTTTGGGAGAGGAAAGAGGAGGGGGTGCTCTTCAAGATTGATTTTGAGAAAGCATATATGATCACGTGAATTGGAACTTTTTGGATAGACTTTTGGGGGCGAAAGGTTTCGGGATCAAATGAAGAGCTTCGATGTGGAATTGTATGAGATCAACTAACTTCTCGATCTTTGTTAATGGAAGGCCTAGAGGTAAGATTTTCGCGACGAGGGGAATTAGGCAGGGTGATCTTTCGCCTTTTCTTTTTCTTTTAGTGGTGGACGTCCTCAATAGACTTGTGATGACAGGTGTGGAAATAGGGGTGATTGAGGGTTTTAAAGTGGGTAAAGACGCGGTTCATCTGTCTCGCCTTCAGTTTGCTGACAACACTCTTTTTTTGCTCTAGTCAGGAGAGTTCTTTCATTAATCTTAATAGATTTTTGTCCTTTTTTGAAGCTATGTCAGACCTTGAGATAAACAAGGGGACAAGTTCCATCTTTGCTTTAAATTGCTGCCCTTCCAAGTTAGGGTCTTGGGCAGCATTGGTGGGGTGTGAGGTCCAAGTTAGGGTCTTGGGTGGCGTTAGCCCGTTTCCAAAAAGAGGAGTGGGTTAATATTGGAAAAATATAACAGGGTTTTTGTTCCTCAATAGAAGTGCATTTTTCTATTCTCTTATCTATCTCTGAAAAGTTTGTTTCTTGTTGAAAAAGAAACTAAGAGTTATTGACATTTTGTGAGGTATCTTCTTCACAATTAGTATTAATATCACAAAATGGATGTTTACAAACAAGATTACAACAGTACCTCGCCTTTCGAGAGGGCGGTTCTCTCCCAAGAGTGCTTACAAAATACAAGTTCAGTTCTTACCATAACACAGAAAACAACATAAAGCATGACCAAAACAGCAAACTAAAACGGGGCCTTAAATACACGCCCAAAAGAAAGAAACAGACCCCTCCCCAACGGCTAAAATAACGGTTACAGACCTATTAAGGGAGAATTTCCCTTTCTACCCCTCCTGGCATAAGTCCTAATTATTGGGGGTCTAACATCACCCCCCGGGGTATCCAGCACCGTGTCCTCAAGGTGGAGTTCTGGAAAACGCTCATGCATATCTTCAAAAGATTCCCAAGTAGATTCATGTGTAGGAAGGCCTTCCCACGCAACACACATCTCGTATTCCCCTGTCCCTTCCGCTTCGTGATACCCAAATATATGTCTCGATTTAGCCGGCCATTCAAAATCATCAGTCAACATTGGGGCCGAGTGCTGCACGGTATGATTGTCTCCAATCGCTCTTTTAAGCTGGGAGACGTGGAAAACGGGGTGTATTGTAGCTTCTTCGGGTAGCTAAAGCTTGTAGGCAACCGAGCCAATCTTCTCAAGAATCTGGTAAGGACCGAAATACTTAGGGGAGAGTTTTTCATTTCTTCGTTTGGCAACTGATTTCTGTCGGTAGGGCCGCAATTTGAGATATACCCAATCTCCTACAGCAAACTCCACTTCAGTACGTCTTCTGTCAACGAATTTTCTCATCCTGTTTTGAGCAACGTCCAGATGGGCTTTAAGACGATCCAAGGCAACATCCGGTCCGTCAGCCGCTGATCCAAAGTGTCATTTCGTGTCCCCTGAGAGTCATAAGAAACAATTGGGGGTGGGGGACGACCGTACACGGCACGGAAAGGAGTGGTGTTGATCGAGGCGTGGAACGTCGTATTGTACCATAATTCCGCCCAAGATAACCACTGGACCCATTGCCTCGATTTCTCATTGCCAAAAACAGCGGAGGACGTCTCAAGGCATTTGTTGACGATTTCCGTTTGCCCATCGGATTGGGGGTGGTACGTCGTGCTTCTATGTAAACGGGTGTCTTGGAGACGAAAGAGCTCCACCCAAAAATGGCTGAGGAAGATACGGTCTCTGTCCGACACTATGGAGCGCGGGAATCCGTGCAAACAAACTACTTCTTTCACAAACACCCCTGCGACTGTCTTGGCATTTAACGGATGAGCCAGGGGAATGAAGTGGGCATATTTACTCAGTCTATCTACTATCACAAAGATCACATCATTTCCTTGGGACTTCGGCAATCCTTCCACGAAACCCATACTGATATCATCCCATATTTTGTCAGGTCGTGGAAGGGGCTGAAGTAATCCAGCGGGAGAAACCGCCATTGTTTTATTCCTTTGGCACGTTGAGCATTTAGCTACGTACTCCTTCACATGCCCTTTCATGCCTTCCCAATAAAGTTCCCCCATCAATCGCTTGTAAGTACGTAAGAAACCCGAATGGCCTCCTAGTATAGAGTCATGGTAGGCGTGCAGAATGTTTCCCAGCAACTCTGAGTGTTTGGACAAGACCAACCTATTTTTATACAGAAGGGTACCTTGGTGAAGGGAGAACTTCGGCACGCTGTCTGGGTCTTCTTCAAGCTTCTCGATGATCTTCATCAGGTCTGGGTCCTTCTGAACCTCACCCTTAACTGTTTCCACGTCAAGAATGTTGGGCACGGTAATGGAGCGAAATTCTACATCGGGGGGAACTCTCGAAAGGGCATCTGCGGCCTTGTTTTCCAACCCCAGGCGGTACTGTATTTCAAAGTTGTATCCAAGGAGCTTTGCCACCCACCGTTGGTATTCGGGTTGAATTGTAGATTGCTCCAACAGATCTTTCAAAGCCTGCTGGTCCGTACGGACTAAGAACCTCTGTCCCAGGAGATATGGTCGCCATTTCTGAATCGACAACACAATCGCCATTAATTCTCTTTTGTAAATCGGTTTCGACTGAGCTTGAGCTGAAAGCTTCTGACTGAAATAGGCTATCGGTCTCTGCTGTTGGCTTAACACTGCGCCCAAACCTGTCCCAGAGGCGTCTGTTTCCAGGACAAACGGTTGGCTAAAGTCCGACAGAGCCAAAACCGACATGGTAATCATAGCGTGCTTAAGGCGCTCAAATGCTTCTGTTGCCCGGTCATCCCAAGTGAACGCTCCCTTTTTCAGTAAGTCAGTCAAGGGAGAAGCGATGGATCCGTAGTTAGCCACGAACCGTCTGTAATACCCTGTCAATCCTAAGAATCCTCTCAGTTCTCGCAAGTTAACCGGAATCGGCCAACGCATCATTGCCATAATCTTCTCCGGATCGGCCTCGACCCCTTCTGACGAAATCCAATGACCTAGGTATCCGATTTTTTCTCTAGCGAACTCACACTTCTTCAGATTAGCATGTAGGTGGTTATCCCGTAGGACGTTGAACACCATCGTCAAGTGCGTCACATGGGTGTCCAGGTTGGGACTATAGATTAGGATGTCGTCGAAGAACACCAGAACGCATCGCCGAAGGAAAGGGCGAAAAATTCTATTCATAAGAGCTTGAAAAGTAGCCGGCGCATTCGTCAATCCGAAGGGCATGACGAGGAATTCAAAGTGCCCTTTATGGGTACGGAATGCGGTCTTGGGTATGTCTTCTTCGCTGACTCGTATCTGATGGTACCCGGACTTTAGGTCGATCTTGGAGAATATTCGAGATCCATGGAGCTCGTCGAGGAGCTCTTCCACCACTGGAATCGGAAATTTGTCAGGGACGGTAGCGTTGTTCAGAGCTCGGTAGTCTACGCAAAACCGCCAACTGCCGTCCTTTTTCTTAACCAACAAGACCGGACTCGAGTACGGACTAATGCTTGGGCAGATGACACCGGTGGCCAACATATCAGTAATCAGGGCCTCAATCTCAGCTTTCTGACTATGCGCATAACGGTAGGGTCGTAGACTGATAGGTCCCGTTCCTTCTTTCAATGTGATCTTGTGGTCAACCTCTCGGTTGGGAGGGAGGCCCTGCGGAACTTGAAAAAGATCATTATATTCAGTGAGTAAACGATCTACTAACGCTAACCTGGGTAGAATAACGGGAGGTGTGGCTGAGGACTCGCCAATAAGTTCAGGGGAGGCCATGAGGGCTCTGAGCTCGATCATGAAGCCCTGATCTTGTTCTTCCCACATTTTCGACAAGTTCTTTAAGGAAATGGCATCCTTCGTAAGAGTAGGGTCCCCCTTCAAGATGATCCTTCCCCCTTGAGTTTCAAATTTCATTGTCAAGGTTTTCCAATCCACTTCCATCAGGCCCACAGAGTTCAACCACTGCATCCCTAGGATAATGTCAATTCCCCCGAGTTCCAGAGGTAAGAAATTTTCAGTTACTTTGATGTCTTGTAAGCAGATGGTCACCCCCTTGCAAATCCCCTTCCCTTTGACAGCCACCCCCGAGCCCATGATGACTCCATAGTTAGAGGTTTCCGAGAGCGGAAGTTTCAGGGAGTCGACGAGCTTCTGCGAGATAAAATTGTGGGTTGCGCCACAATCTACCAGCACAATCACATCTGCACCTCGCAAAGTCCCTTTGATCTTCATTGTCCCTGGCGATGAAAACCCAACTACGGTGTTTATCGATAACTCTACTGCACCGTCTAACCACTCGTCTTTGATGTTTTCCACGATCCCTTCCTCGCTGCAAACCACTTCTTCAACACTCTCGTCGTCGTCGTGAACCAGCAGGACTCGTAATTCCTTGTTTCGGCAGCAATGTCCTATGGAGAATTTTTCGTCACAACGAAAGCACAACCCCTTTTCTTTCTTTGTTAGAAACTCAGCTTCTGTGAGACGCTTGTAACCAGAGTCCCTTGTCGTAGGCGTCACGTGATGGGACATGGTAGGGGGTAGGAGGGGCGACGTGGCCGTTTTCAAACCCGTCGTTACTGTTTTCGTCTGGGCGGGGTCATTTAAACGCGTATGGGCCTTGACCCCCGTTGGGCCCAACCTTGGCCCTTTTGCTGGATCACCATGCCTCAGAATAGCCATTTGCTTATCTTCGATTAGCTGGGCCGTTTCCATAATTCTTTCCAACCCATGGGGTTTCATACATAATACTTCGGCCCTAATAACAGGGTCTAGTCCATTAAGAAAGGTGCTTTCCATTACGTCTTCAGCTAGGTCAGGCAGTGGAGCAGACATCTCTTCGAACAGCCAGCGAAACTCCCCGACCGTCCCTTCCTGCTTGATTGCCAGGAATCGAGCACAGAGGCTGCCTTCGTGTGTCGGTCGGAATCTGATGAACATCCTTATCTTCAAATCATTCCAATTCCTAAAAGGTCTCCGATTGAGGGCCCATCGGTACCAGGAGCAGGCTTCCCCCTCGAAACTCACGACAGCCACATTGAGCTTCTCCTCGGACCCGGAGAACGCCCCAGCATTTCCACCTTGCGAAATTTGCTTCGGTCCAAGGTGTGACCGTTCCCCTGTTCAGTTCCCGAGTACTGTTCCCCGCTTCCTCTTTCCGACGCCTTACCTTTGGACGCAGAGTAGCCAGCGGAGTCGTCGCTCCCCTTGCCCTTACTGGTAGCCTCGGACACCAAAATGGCTATCGCCTTTTGGGTTTCGGCCATCTGCTCAGATAGTTTCCCCAAGCTTTCCTTGATACCCCCAATTTCTTTCTCATTGCTTTCACATCGATCTTCCAACTATTTTTGGGCCATCTTTCTGGTCTTCCCCAGTTCAAATCCGCTCTGATACCAATTTGTGAGGTATCTTCTCACAATTAGTATTAATATCACAAAATGGATGTTTACAAACAAGATTACAACAGTACCTCGCCTTTCGAGAGGGCGGTTCTCTCCCAAGAGTGCTTACAAAATACAAGTTCAGTTCTTACCATAACACAGAAAACAACATAAAGCATGACCAAAACAGCAAACTAAAACAGGGCCTTAAATACACGCCCAAAAGAAAGAAACAGACCCCTCCCCAACGGCTAAAATAACGGTTACAGACCTATTATGGGAGAATTTCCCTTTCTACCCCTCCTGGCATAAGTCCTAATTATTGGGGGTCTAACACATTTACATAATAAAAATACTGAAGAGGAGCAATATACACATGTTAAAAAATACTAAACATCCCACAGTTTTAAGAGGTTAATCCCGTGATATATTAGTCTCTATCCAATTGACGGCAGGGTATGTAACTTACAAAAAGTAGAAAGGGAAAAGGAATCTCAATGGAGATTATGTCACCAAGTAGAAGAAATTTTACCTCTGAACCACTCCCTGGAAATCTTTTGCTGTAACATCTCTTATATATGGATCTGGCATTATTTATATGGTTTGACTCGATTTCCATTGCTATATAACCCTCCCATGCTGCCAATAACGAGCCACTGCATACGGAGCAGCAACAAAGACAAATGATTTCCAAAAAAGGAAAAAGGAATGAGAAAAAAAAAAACAAAGAAAGAAACAACAAGAAGAAAAGAAGGAGAAAAGTGTTTCATAATGGGGTCACATGGAATCAAGAAAATGCGTTTCATAAAGGCAATGAGGAAAACTACCAGATCTTAAGCAGACTCTCCCAAACTCCACGGGCAGCAACTAGATCTTTTCCCAAGTTTATCTCTAAACGAGCCCAATAAGCATACACACGCAACAAACCTTCTGAATTCTTTAGGTGTGGTGACAAGTAATCTGATGCACGCTGTAAATAAAATCATTAAGTGTTAGTATTCAAGTGAAGGCCTAACAAAGTAGATTTATTAAAATCTGAGAGGTTTCTCTATTTCTATCCAACATTTATTAAAATCTGAGAGGTTTCTCTATTTCTATCCAACACTGCAGATAAAACGTTGGTTCTAGAATGGAGGGCCTCAGGCCAAAACAACTTTATCATTGTGCTGATGCTCAAATCTGGAACCATAGATATGCCAAAATCCACCACAATAACATCATACCTTGGTAGTAAAAGTGCAAAGATGCAGAAAGTGGTTTAAATCCTCCACAGCACATTCACACAAAATACATCAATTAGGATCAAGGATAAAAATAGAGGCTCTATAAATAAGATCTAAAGTACCAATCCTCCCTAGAGCAACCATCAAGGAAAAGAATTAGATTTTCTTCAAGACATTGAACTCTCAAAGTCTGGAGAAGAAAGGAGAGAGCAAGGAGTTGAAAAAATTACAAAACTTTGCAAGTGAAGACATTAGAAGGATCAATAGTCCACGCCTAAGAAGCACGGACACGGACACGGACACGACAGGACACGACGATACGTCAATTTCTAAAAAACTAAGATACGGACACGTTGAGGATACGTTGTTTTTTTTTTTTTAATTTTTAGTATATATATAAATCTTTTAAAAAAAATTAGTATATATATAATTTTTTTAAAAATTTTTAGTATATATATAATTTTTTTAAAAAAATTTAGTATATATATAAATTTTTGTAGTTTAATTTCATTCTTCCTTTTTTTTTTTTAATTTAAAAATAGTTCTTGGGCTGGGCTGTGTTTATTTGTCTAGGTTAAGTTGAGGTTTAAGAATATAAAAGGAAATAAAAACTTAAACGTTAAACCTAGCTACCGTACGAAGAAAACAAAGTGGCTGCGACTTTTGGAGTTTTTGAGGTAACTTCCGGCGGCATCTTCTGAAGCAGACGGCAGCGGCGGCTGGTGCGATGAGGGGTGCGTATTAGGGTTTTCTTTTTTTAATTTTTATAGTTAAACAGAACTTTTGGGTCTGTAGATTTGGGCTAGACGTGTCCAATATCGTGTCCCAACGTGTCCAAGCGTGTCCGTTTTAAAAATAAAAAATAAAAAAATAGGACATGCAAAATTGCGTGTCCGACACGTGTCCGGACGTGTCCGTGTCCGACACAGATTCTTCGTCAAATATGACATGTCCGTGCTTCCTAAGTCCACGCCCCTGACCCAAACATAACTTAAAATCGGAAACAGGGAAAGATGAGTGATCAATCTCTTTATTGAAATCAACTTTATGAAAGCCAAACTCGAAAAACAGACCATTGGTAGACAAAATTATTATTATATTTTTTTTATGAAAAACCAACTTTCATTGAGAAAAAATGAAAGAATTATAAGGGCATACAAAAAACAAGCCCACAAAAAGAGGATCCCACTAAAGGAAAGAACCCCAATCAAGCAGATCAGACCTAACGAATAATTACAAAATAATTTTGTAGCCAAGGACCAAAGGGATATATGGAACCTAGTGAGGGACCAAACATCACTCGGACTTCTATCAATCCCCCTAAACACTCTATTATTCCTTCCCCCACAAATTCCATAATAATGGACATCCCAACTTGCCATAAAAATCTTCCTTTGTCACGGAACATCAAATGGAGGAACTCCTCGATCATCTCCCTGAAATCCAAATAACTCGTCATCTGCAAGTCAAACGAATCAAAGAAACGGACCCAAACATAACGAGCAAAGTCACATCCCCAGAGCATATGATCCAAGTCTTCCTTTCCCTTCTGACAAAGAATGCAACAAAACGGGCCAATCAAAGGAGTCTTCCTTCTCAAGAGCTATAAAGCACAGACACTTCTAAAATGACAAAGTGTCAGTGTCGGACACTTGTCCAACACCGACACGCCCCGACGCGCCTCCGACATGTGTCCGACACGCCACGTGGGGTGTGATTTTTTTTTTTTCCGACACGCCTCTAACACGCTCCGACACGCAAGGGACACGTTTTGGAGAAAAAAATGTGTTTTTTAAATTTAATGACCGTATAAATTAGGCCCAGCCCAAGCCCACTCATATTACAGCCTTGCCCCACGGTAAAAAACCTCTCACTGTTTAAAAAAGATCCATTTTGTTTTTGTTTTTTTTAATATGCCCTAGGTTTTTTTTATTTTAAGTCTTCTTTGTTCTCATCTTCTTCCCACGCCTGTCCACGATTACTTCTCCATTTCTCCACTTCTCCAATATTCTCCACTTCTCATCTTCTTCCCCACGCAACCACGCCGGTCTTCCGCACGATTTAACCATCACATCACGACAGCCGGCGACTTCTACTTCTAGTTCTCAAGTCATCCCTTCTCTACCCACCACCAGTGGCTTTTCGTCCTTTCTCCATCGACAAGGTTTTTTTTTCTGTTTTATCCATAGTTGTGTTTTTATCCTTGTAGTTTTTTTTTTCTGTTTTTATCCTTCTTTGCAGCCTTTGTGTTTTTTTCTGTTTTTATCCATAGTTCTGTTTTTTTCTTTTTTTCTTTTTTCTTTTTTTTTCTGTTTTTATCCATAGTTCTGTTTTTTTTCTTGTTTTAATGTTTAAATATAGAGGAAATTTACATAAAAGTATTAAATATTCATAACATGTCAAAATATGCACACATTATATGTTTTTTAAAAAAAAAAAATAACGTGTCCCTAACGTGTCGTGTCCTACTTTTTTGGAAATTGACGTGTCGCCGTGTCCGTGTCGTGTGTCAGTGTTTGTGCTTCTTAGCTCAAGAGTCGGTCGAAGGTATTAACTCTCCCATGGAGAACTTGTCAAATAAAGAATCTTATCTTTTTTGGAATTTTCATCTTCCACATAAGAAAGAAAATAGAATCACTATAGGGAGAGGGATTCAACAACGAGCAAAAGAAAGATTTACACGATAACCCCTCAGAAGGCTTAGGGCTCCAACAATGAACGACTATCTCTCCTCCCCAACCTAAACTCGAACTCCTCAATCAAAGAAAGAAGAGTCGTGGCATCCATCATTTCCCTATCGAACAAAGCACAACAGAACCCAAACAAAGGCAAAGGGGAGCTCCCTGAATGAAACAAGACGTCGGCAACCGAACGGTTTCTCATGGGCAAAAGATGAAATAGATGGGGGAACTCCAAGTAGAGGGGTCTATCCCCCACCCACTTATCCTCCCAAAAGTACGTGTCTTTCTTATCCCCCACCACACAATGAACAAGGCTAGAGAAAGAAGGGAGCTCCATGATAATATCTTTCCAAAGATTTCTGGAAGTGCCACTAACCTCACCCAACAACCACTCGAAAGGATGAACGTCGTATTTACTCACCATTATCTTATACCATAAAGATAAAGACTCATGGGGAAAATACCAAAGTCATTTAGCTATCAGAGTTCTGTCACGGATCCTAAGATTCCCAATCTCTAGACCCCCAAGATGGACTGGTTTTCCCAACACCTCCCAACTCACAAGATGGGTCTCTTTTCCTTCTTCCCCCCTTTCCATAAGAAATTCTCCATCAACTTCTCCAGACTCTTATACACCTTACCCAGAGCCTTAAATGACAAGAAAAAATAGATTGGAATCCCACTCAACGTCGAACAAATTAGGGTCAGGCAACCCCCTTTAGAGAAAGTTTCTCTTCCAAGCAACCAACCTTTTCCTCACCTTATCCACCACCAAGTACCAAAAAGAGAGGTTCCTCAGGTTGTTGCCTAGGAGAAGACCTAAGTAGGACATCAAAAGATCACCTACATCACACCCCACCAAAGAAGCCAACCTTTCCACCTTGGAATGATCACAATGCAGCCCCAAAACCTGACTTTAACTTCTATTAATCTTAAGTCCAGACATCATCTCAAAGGTGAGCATATGATTTAAGATAAGAAAGGATTCCTCCTTCCCCGAGCAGAAGAAGATAGTATCATCAGCAAACTGAGGTTAAAAAAAGAAACACACTCCTTACCCACCTTAAAACCCTCAATGATATCTCCCTCCACCCCTCTCTAAAGACCATTCCACCCAACACATCCACCACGAGAAGAAAGATGAAGGGAGATAGAATGTCTCCTTGCCGCGAGACACGTGAATCCTAACTTTGGGGCATTTGTTAATGAGAATCAAATACCTAACTGATCGCATACAACTCCAGACCCATGATCTCCATCAATAACCAAAACCCTTCTTAGCCAAGATCTTATCCAGAAAGTTCCAATCCACAATCATATGCCTTCTCAAAGTCGATCTTAAAAATAATACCCTCCTTCTTTCTACTCCTATAATCCTCAATAGTCTCATTAGCTATAAGAGCCTAATCAAGAATTTGTCTCCCTGAGATGAACAGGAATGACCATGCATAGATCACCCCTCTTTGTGTGGTTCGTTCTAGTGCACCCTGGGCCTCAAAGATTGTCGAGTGGAGAACTCTTTTCAGTTTGTTGGCTAGAACTTTAGCAATAATCTTATAAACACTTGTAACAAGACTGATAGATCTAAAGTCCTTGGCTCTAACCACCTTATCCTTCTTAGGGATCAGACACACAAAGGACTCATTTAGAGAACGGTCCAAAATACCTCTTTCGTAGAACTCCCTAAACACTCGGAACAAATCCCCCTTGATAATATCTCAATTCTCCTAAAAGAAACCCATAGAGAATCCATCGGGACTCGGGGACTTGCTCCTATCACAGTCAAAAATCACTCTCCTAATTTCCTCCAAAGAAAAGGAGGAATCCAACTCCCTCTTGTCAACCTCTGAAATAGGGCTCCACTCCAATCCTTCCCCGAAGGGTTTGGGCTCCACCTCTCGGCCACACCTCTGGGCAATACAGATCGGTAGACAAAATTATTGGTTTTCCCATACTTATTGTAAATTCTAGTCGTGTATTAGTTAGCCATATTTATGCTTATAATTGTGTTATTTATCTCAAGTAATTTTTTAGAGTCTTCTAATTTAAAGATAATAATAATAATAATAATTTTAAAAAAAATCCTAGTTTCTACAAATGCAAACAATTAATTAAAAAAAAAAAAAAAAAGAACAATTGTCCCAGGTATGATACATGTTCCGAGACCATTTGACCGATGATTTAAAGCATTGGTTAAATTAGAAGTGGATGGTAACAGTCTGCCATCGAGGATGCCCTCCCCATCCCCAACCCATTTGCCAATTTGTAGAAATAAGAGTAGGGATCAAGGAATCTTCGCAAATAAAACTCACAGCTCAATATTTATGATTAATTATTATTTTTAAATTCGAATATCAATAAATATATTTAAATTATATAATTTTATATGAAAAAATGACATCCATATTATTTACTAATTTAAATAATTAAAATTCAAATATATTTAATATTTTTATTAACTATTTAATGGAAATGCTAATAAATATTTTTTCTTATTGAGAAAAAATCAAGGAATGAGTGTACTCCCTGTTCCTATCCCTTGAAAAAAAAATAAGGGGAAAATTTCTCCTCCCTCCCCAACCCTAACCTTATCCTAAATAGGGTTCCCCACCCCATTTGGAGTAGAACTCCACAGAGAATTTTGTTGCCATCCCTATTATATGAAATTTTTTAAGAAATGATATTTAACAACGCAATGATATGAGGGGTGGAGACATTCAATATAAGCAAATTAGTAATCAAAAGTTCCACGGCAGATGGAATCCAAGAACATGGAAAAAAGGATGGAAAACCTGAAAGGTCTCTTTGATCAACGAATATTCCAATACATCCTCTAGCTCAACAGCAGATGAGATTCTTCGCCTCACGCCATCAATTCGTGTAAGAAACAAATCCAAGTACTACAACAAGGTCAAATATGCAATATCATCAAAATGAAATGAAATTTAAAAATCTTCATTCTCATTTGTGAATTCATCTCAGGCAGAACTTTTTTGCGAATGCTAATTTTAATTTGACTTGAGAATGCTAATTAATATAGTGACATATGTTGGGGTCCTTTTGTATTGTATTTTATAATTTATTTATTCAATGCAATCATCTCTTATCAAATAAAAGATAATAATAATATTAGTTCTCATCCTCCTACAACTACAAGCTCATTCTCTTGAGAAAGTACTGCAGACCTACTATATAGGAACTAGTATAGATTGCATTAGGACAACAAGAATAATTAGGCATATATCCAAAAAAAAATAATAATACTTCATACCTCGTCCAAGGTTGAGAATGAGCACTGCACGGATTTCTCAAAGACCTGTATAGTGCATCAAGAAAAATAATTCTGATCTCAAATCGAGTAGAAGTTACTATATTATCAGTAAGTCTCTCTGTACACAAACAGAAAATAGAAAAAATAAATAAACAAAAATAAGGTACAAGCTTCAGCGATAAGATGCCATCCATCTAATCACTACAAATTCATTTATGATGGAAAACACTTCCATTATGAAATATAGTGCAATGACCCAAAAATATTGGTGACGCATTATTAAATTATTTATTCAATTAACTTTGGGTAGTTAAATTTAGGGGAGTAGAGAGATACCCTTCTGAGGTTTGGGATAATATTAGATTTCATGTTTCCTTATGGGCCTCGGTTACCAAGGCTTTTTGTAATTATCCTCTAGGTCTTGTTTTGTTGGATTGGAAACCCTTCATTTAGTTGGGTTCTTTTTTCGGGCTTGGTTTTTTTGGATGCCCTTGTATTCTTTCATTCTTTCTCAATGAAAGCTCGGTTCTTTATAAATAAATAAATAAATAAAAAAAAAAAAAAAATTAGGGCAATTTGCAAAAACCACCCCTCAAGAATGGTAGTTGTAACAATTACACCCCTAAACTTTCGAGTGTGAAAATTAAGCCCTCAATCTTTCAAAATTGTAAAAATTAGACCCCTAAACTTTCAAGTGTAAAAATTAAACCATTAAACTAGGGTAGAGGTAAAATTTACTCTATTTCTCTCTTATATTTCCTCTTCTCCACATTTAATATCTGCTACATATTGTATCAATATGATTACATGTACAAATACTAAACATGGAAAAAAAAAAAAAGAAGGAATAAGATAGAAACCAAATTCTCAAAAGCCCAAGAGAAACAAAAGTCCAAAACTAACTACAAAAAGAGACTCAAATCCAAAAGAACAAAACCAAGACCACAATTACAAAAAGGTCTAGTGACTGACGCCCACAAAGAAGTATTAAACCTAACAACATCCCAAATTTCCTCACGGCTCACCTAACTTCTCTTTATCTAAAGATCCTATCAATCCTCTCAAGCTAAATACCCCAAAAAAACAGTAAAGAAGCAAGCTTGCTACTTTGCCTCTTCCTAAAAGGAGGATGTAAGAGCACCTCCTCCATTAGACCTCTCTCGTCTTTGTTACGCGTCCCACCACACCGAAAGAACTCCTCCAACGATTCCAAAGGTAGTTAGCAAAGTGACACTCCAACAACAAATGATACAAATCCTCCTCATGCCTTCTGGAAAGAATGCACTAGTGTGGGTATAAGACTAAGAAAGAATCTCTTTGAACGCAATCTAGAATGTTAACCCTCCCAAGTAAGACTTGCCAAGCAAAAAGATTCACCTTCTTAGGAATTTTAACCTTCCAAAGTAAAGCAAAAGCAGAAGCCTCAAGAGCAACAAGGGAGGCGAAAGGAAGGGACAAAGAATGAAAATAAGAATGACAGGAGAATCCCCTAGACAGATCAAGGGTCCAAACCCTGACATCCTCCTCCCAAGATAAATAAACTAATCTCAAATAATATAAAGAGGCTCGCCACATCAATCGCCTCTCTATCAACAAGGGGACAACGAAAACCAAGAGAGATCGAAAAGGCAAAGTCTGAAAAAGGAAACACTGAGACCACCGAATACAACCCCTTCTCCGACAAGAAGTAGAGACAAGGGAACAAGATGCACAAAAGTTTATTGCCCACCCAAAGGTCTCCCTAAAAATAAATATTGAGTTTCTTCTCGTTGCTCTCAATTACTTTTCTAATAAAAGTAAGCAAATTTCTAGAGCTTAAGCAAAACCGATGTCAACAGCCTTAAGTAAATAAATTTCGGCCAAGACCAATTAGGAGGAAGATTTGCTTGTAACAATATGTAAATAATCATCTTGTCAAATGAAATCAGACTAAACAATACTTAACAAAACTGCTCCAGAGAAAGGATGTGGTTGTCAATGCTTACCGAAGCAATTTCGCCCTCAGAAGCGCGAGCACGTTCCAGAGCAAGCAAATACCGGACCCAAAGATCACCTATCCATGGACAATTCCTAGTCGCCCTGGAGTAAACGTTCCTCACAATATTGCCCACCTGAAAAACCAAACCTCATGTATAATTATATCTTAAGATATATCCATAATTCATAGGAAACTGGAAGGGAGAAACCTTCAAAGTTTTGTCCATGTAATGGGTATAATCAAGCCAAAGATCAACCGACACTGGAAAATCAGCAACTGCACGCTCAAACAGGATTTGGACCCTTGCTGGATCTCCAGCAGATTGTTCAAATTTCAGGTAAATCTGCAAGGGAAAAAAATTAAAGAAATCTATTCAGAACTGGCCAGGCGAAGCTTTTATGATGAATTGATCTCCAAAATCCAGAAAAGTCTGCTAGGCATAATAAAATGTAAATGCAACATACGATGTACTGGTGAAGTCTTTCAGTATCAGTTAAATCCTGTTTGGATATTTGTTCTTCCAATTGAACACGGGCATTATACATATCCAATGCTCTTTGATAAGCTGAGGCAACTTGAGAAGGAACCCCATCCGAGTCATTAGATTTCACATCAAGAACGCAACCTTGTTTCACTTCCATCTCCCATGCCTTATAGGCCTCAAGTGTTGAATTCATGTTAGATAGAGGAAGTGACAATTGTCGATGGAAAATGCTCCGTATTAGCTGGACTTGTTTTTCCTTCGCCTAAAGAAAAAAAGTATGCAGCTCTAACAGTGAGTACAACTTCTATCCAAGTTACAATTATTTTCATTGATCATCCACAACAAAAAGAAAAATATTTATGAAAAATATTAGAAATTTTCCATACATGAGCTTCTAGCCTTGATGTATTCAACGAACAAGGATCAGCAAAAGGATGTGCTCCATTGTCTTTTTTTTTTAATAAAGAACCGTACTTTTATTGAGAAAAAATGAAAGAATACATCAGCATACAAAAAACAAGCTCCCAAAAGGGAACCCCAATTATAGAAAGGGGCTCCAATCAAGTAAAACAATGCCAATAGAGTAATTAAAAAAAGAACCTCGTCACCGACACCCAAAGAGAAATATAGTATCTAGCCAAGGCCCACACTTCTCTATGATCCCTCTCAAACTCTCTAAAAGTTTTATTGTTTCTCTCCCCCCATAATGCCCAAGTAATAGCCTAGACCCACACTTCTCTATGTGCTCCATTGTCTTGATTTTTGGTTGTTTTTACTGTTTCCACTTGGAGTGCTCATACAAGACTTTTTTTTTCTGTAAAACAATTTCATTGATTAAATGAAATATATAACAGGGTAGAACCCATTCAAAGAGATTACAAAAAACTTCTCCAATTGGATAGAAGAGAATTTAGACTATATTTGCGGAAAGGAAAAACATTTTTAAACCAATAAGAAGCCATAAATAAGATGGAATTAAGCAATTCCTGTGGAGATCTTTCCTTGCTTTGAAAGATCCTAGAGTTCCTTTCAGTTTTACAAAACTTCTTTGTAATGAAAAGTCTTGCTACTGCTCCTATAAATAAATAAATAAATATATATATATATATATATATATAAATTATACAGGGAAAGGCCAATAGATTTCTACGTAGAAAGTTAATGACCATTAATTTCAATAGTGATTGAAATGCAATACAAACAAGGGAAAGAGAGGTGGGTAAGTTGATACACTCTCCAGGACCTGTGCTTACAGCCTATATCTTTTTCTTTCTTTTTCATCAGGGCATATTGCTAACAACCATCTCAGTTCCGAAAATGAACAACCAATGAAAGACCTTCAACTGGTTTATGGTTTCATAGGCTTCACGTTGAAATTGGCCAGCCCAGTTTCTTATGTTCATTTGCTGCAGAGTGCTGGTATAAGCTCCTTTAAACCTTCAATCCATCGTGGGTACTTCCATGAACACAGCTCCAATGGCTTGTTCCAGATTATCTATGGAACCTACTACATTGGTCTATCCAAAATTTTATGGTTCAATGCAGTGGCAGCTCTCCTATGGAAACTAATGAATGAAATAAATATGAGAACTTTTCAAGTGAAAGAAACTTCTAGCGATGGCCTTTGGGACTTTTCAAGTTTCACTCTTCATCTTAGCTTTTCGCATATTTATGCCAATGTAGTGACCCAAGTTAGGTGGGTGGTGTCGACAAATGGCCCCTCTAATGTAGTGACCCAAACTTCAAACCCTAACTCGGAAGAGAAAAACCCTAACCGCCAAAATATTTTAAAACCTTAAAAATTGCTCTGATACCATGTTATTGAGATATCAAAAATGAGAGAATCACATACTCTTCTATACATTAGAGCAAAATATATATAGGGATACATAGAAGCCCTAAACTAATAATTGTAAAATTAGTAAATTACAATAAAGGACTCAAGACTAATAAGCTACTCTATTTACATATACACTATAACAAGAAAAAAGAAGAGATTATTTTTAAAATCGATTTTGAGAAGGCCTATAACCATGTGGATTGGAACTTCCTGGATAAGATCATGGCTAAGAAAGGTTTCGGTTATCGGTGGAGATCTTGGGTCTAGAGTTGTGTTCGTTCGGTTAAGTACTCGATTCTAGTTAACGGTTTCCCTAAAGGGAAGATCCACGCTTCTCGAGGTCTTAGGCAAAGAGACCCGTTATCTCCTTTCCTCTTTCTCCTCGTGGTAGATGTGCTGAGTAGAATAATGGTCTCAAGAGGGGTGGAGGGAGGGTGGAGGGAGGTATCATGGAAGTTTGTAAGGTGGGGAAGGATGGTGTTTCTTTATCTCATCTTCAGTTTGCCAATGACACTATCTTTTTCTGCTCAGGGAAGGAAGAGTCTTTTCTTTGAGATGATGTCGGGGCTTAAGATTAATAGGAGCAAGAGCCAGGTGGTAAGGCTAAATTGTGATTGTTCTAAGGTGGATAGTTTGGCCCCTTGGGTGGGTTGCAAGGTGGGAGAGTTAGCGATGTCCTATTTAGGCCTTCCCCTAGGCAATAACCCGAGAAGTTCCTCTTTCTGGTATCCAATGGTGGACAAGGTTAGGAAAAGGTTGGCCGCCTGGAAGAGGAATTTCTTTTCTAAAGGGGGTCGCATGACCTTGATTTGTTCTTTTTTGAGTGGGATTCCGACTTATTTTTCTCCTTGTTTAGGGCGCCAACTAAGGTGTGTAAAAATCTGGAGAAGCTAATGAGGAATTTCTTATGGAAAGGAGGGGAGGAGGGTAAAGGTGATCATCTTGTTAGTTGGGAGATGATTGGGAAACCGGTCCATCTCGGAGGGTTAGAGCTTGGGAATCTTAGATTGTCCAACAAAGCTTTGTTAGCTAAATGGCTATGGTGTTTTCCCCTCGGGTCTTCATCCTTATGGTATAAGATAATTGTGAGTAAATACGGCGCTCACCCCTTCGAGTGGTTGTTGGGTGGGGTTAGGGCACTTCCAGAAATCCTTGGAAAGATATTGTCATGGAGCTCCCCCTCTTTCTCTAGTCTCGTTCATTGTGTGGTGGGGGATGGGAAAGACACTTATTTTTGGGAGGATAAGTGGGTGGGGGATAGCCCCCTCTACTTGAAGTTCCCCCACCTATATCATCTTTCGTCCATGAGAAATCGTTCAATTGATGATGTCTTGTTTCATTCAAGGAGCTCCCCTTCGCCTTTGTTTGGGTTTCGTCGCGCTTTGTCCAATATCGAAGCGATGGAAGTCACGACTATTCTCTCTTTGATTGAGGAGTTTGAGTTTAGGTTGGGAGAAGAGATAGTCGTTGTTGGAGCCCCAAGCCTTCTGAGGGGTTCTCGTGTAAATCTTTCTTCTATTCGTTGTTGAATCCCTCCCCCCATAGTGATACTATTTTTTCTATTTTGTGGAAGGTGAAAGTTTCGAAAAAGATATGATTTTTTATTTGGCAAATTACCCATGGGAGAGTTAATACCTTCGACCAACTCTTGAGAAGGTAGAATCCTTTGATGGGCCCGTTTTGTTGCATACTTTGTCGGAAGGAAGAGGAAGACCTGGATCACTTATTCTGGGTTGTGACTTTGCTCGTCATGTTTGGGCTTGTTTCTTTGATTTGTTTGGCTTGCAGTTGGGGAGTTTTGTGGAGCTCAGAGAGTTGATCGAGGAGTTCCTCCTCCATCTGATGTTCCGTGATAGAGGAAGATTTTTATGGCAGGCTGGAATGTGTGTGTTAATATGGAATTTGTGGGGGGAGAGGAATAACAAAGTGTTTAAGGGGTTGGATAGGAGCCCGAGTGATATTTGGTCCCTTTCCAGGTTCCACGTATCTCTTTGGGCCTCGATTTCAAAATTATTTTATAATTATCCGATAGGTTTGATTTTGCTTGATTGGGGTCCCTTCATCTAGGGGAACCACTTTTGGTGGGCTTGTGATTTTGTATGCCCCTGTAATTCTTTCATTCATTCTCAATGAAAGTTGGTCTTTTATCAAAAAAAAAAAAAAAATGATCACCCCTACCTCACCTTCGGGGGGTTTCCTAAACCATCAACAGGCTCAATCCCATAGATGTTGGCAATCAACATTTTTCATGCCCCATCCTCCAGTGTGAATCTCCAAAGCCATTTAAGAAGAGTGTTATTCCTTTGTGTGAAACAGCCGATGCCGAGACCCACATACTACAGGGTAACGAAGTTCAATTCCATTTCACCATATGACAACCTAGGTGCAAAGCACCATCACTTCAAATAAAGGGGGTGTTTGGGGCAAGGAGTTGAGTTATGAAACCATGAGTTGTTTTGTCTTAGAAGTTGGAGTAGGAGTTTATAAGTCTGTGGGACCATAATAAAGTGTTGGAATAGGAGTTAATAAGTTTGTGGGGCCCACAATAGAGTGTTGTGATTGGTTAATTAATTTGTGGGTCCCACAATAGGATGTTGTATGTATAACTCCACCCAACTCCCACTTCATAACTCATTGCCCCAAACACCCACAAAGTGTTTCACCAACTTCCCCATGGTTTGATGACTATCAAAGATGATTTAAGTAGAAAAAAATAACATAAAAGAAAATATTAAGAACTGATTAAGCAAGCATTAAACGACCCACTCTTGATAAAAGAAGATTCCTCCATTTATCAAAATCTTCTCTAAATTTATCCACCCTCCATCCCCAAACCAATAATTACCATTGAGTGGGAAACCAAGAAAGAAACAAACCAATAATTACCATTGAGTGGGAAACCAAGTGTTGGAATAGGAGTTAATAAGTTTGTGGGGCCCACAATAGAGTATTGTGATTGGTTAATAAATTTGTGGGTCCCACAATAGGATGTTGTATGTATAACTCCACCCAACTCCCACTTCATAACTCATTGCCCCAAACACCCACAAAGTGTTTCACCAACTTCCCCATGGTTTGATGACTATCAAAGATGATTTAAGTAGAAAAAAATAACATAAAAGAAAATATTAAGAACTGATTAAGCAAGCATTAAACGACCCACTCTTGATAAAAGAAGATTCCTCCATTTATCAAAATCTTCTCTAAATTTATCCACCCTCCATCCCCAAACCAATAATTACCATTGAGTGGGAAACCAAGAAAGAAACAAACCAATAATTACCATTGAGTGGGAAACCAAGATAGGAGAAGGGAAGCCCTTCTACTTTGCACCCAAGGTTGGAGGCATGACCAAACCACCTCCTCGTTGATATCAATGCCTAGAAAGGGACATTTTAGCAAGGTTAAGAGTTAAGCCTAACCTAGGAGAAAGAGACAAAATCAACCACTATCTATTTCGATCCCCCTCAACGGCTAAGCAGAGAAATGAGAGTGTCATCTTCATACTAGAGGTGGGTAATCTCCACCGTCTGGTCCCCCAATACAAAACTGCTCAAGGTCCTTTCATGACAAAAGTGGATCATACAACTGAGAGAATCCACCAAAATTATAAAGAGAAATGGAGAGAGTGTGTCTCCTCGTCTTAGGCCTCTTTAGCAAAGGATTTTCCTTTGAGCCTATCGTTAAGATTCAAGAATCACTAGAAAATCAATGAAGAAATGCAATCCCATATCCATCCTCTCCATATTTTCCCTTTAACTCAAAGATAGCATCAAGATAAGACCAATCCACTTTGTCAGGCCTTAAATCCAGTTTCAATTTCCAGCAAAAACCCTTCATTCCTTTCAGCCCTCCATTCCCTCATTGCTTCAAAAGAAACTAGAATAGCATCTAAATTTAGTTTCCCTTCTACAAAAGCCGCCAAGAAATCATCAATAATGTGAGAAACCACCCTTGTAGTCCTTCAACCAACAATCTAGCTATGACTTTGTTATCTCACAGCTTCTATAAAATGAGGCAAATATAGGTCTCATCGATGTAATTATTAATGATCCCATTTCCAAAATAAACTTGGAACACCTCTACTAAGTCTGCTTTCAAAGTGTTCCAAACTTTTTTTAAAAAAACACGTTGGACATCCTATCTGGACCTAGCAACTTCAAATTTCCCACTTTGACAACTTCCTTGAATATCTTCTTCTTCAAGAAGATTCTATTTTGTAATTTTAGTTAGTAGAACTTTTCTGAAATCAATGAAAAGATTGATTCTTGTTTCAAACATCTTTTCAAAATTTATAACTAGTTGCCGATGAATCTATTCGAAATTTTCTATGCCCCAGGTCATTTTTAAGCATCATTGTATTTGAAATGCTATATATAATTACTTTTACAGTACCAAATTTAAATTCATTAAGAGAATTCAAATCTTAATTCTATATATTCCACAAAACGTAGCATATGACACATATATATAGCTCTGAGCCATATAACTAAGTTACATCGTCAATGAGACCTCGTAGAAGATGACCATAAACATACAAAAAATAGGCAATAGGTTTTGACCTGAGTATCAGTTTCTTCAATGCTCTGATATATGGTTTTCTCAAATTCTCTATATGCTTCCCATAATTTTTCAGCCTCAGTAAAATGCAAACCAGCAGCTGTGAGAGCACGTTCAAATAAATCTCTAGCCTTTTTAACTCCAGAAGTTGCACAATCTCGCACCAATGGATCATATTCTTGAACGAAATTTAGATAGTCACACCAAAGAGAAACCGACTGCATAACATAGTGAAAAGTTAACTATCTCACGTGATCGTGAGCTACAAAACAAAATCTAAAACATCGTGACACCCTCTACAACTTCAAATTTCATCTTCCTCAATAAAAGATAATTACAAAGCAAACTATTTTCCTAAAACTTGAAGAGGAATTGTTTTATGCATTAAAAGTAGAAACTCGTGCAGAAAGCTGAATTTCATAACCAACCATCTTTATTTTCAAAGCAATTAAGTAATCGTCAAGAAGTAAAAATATCAGTTAGAACTTAAAAGCCCATGATACAATTTGTTAAATTCGACAATATATGAAACTTACTGATTTATAATATGGGGTTTCAGATGCGTGTAGGAAGAAAAGGAAATATGTGGTGAAACAATTGGCTTGCAGTAGATGTAAAACTGGTAATATGCTAACATTCTTTAGTCTATCTAACATGTAACATGCCTCGTAAAACCAAGAGCTAGTCTCCAAATGACACGGCAATACAAACCAGATAATCAAACACCCCTCGTTCATATAGCCTTTCAATTGCAGCAAGAGCCTCTGGTCTGCAAAGGCAACATGCAAAAAGAGAGCCAAATTAATCGATGTTAAGTAACCAACTATTAGCAAGAGAATGATTAACAGAAATCAAAACCCTTCGACCTTTTCCATAAAGTTTCAAAAGACAATTAAATAAGGCTGAAGTTTCAAGAGCTTGTTAGTAGTTTGAAATCGACAGTTCTCTAATGAATTAGGGAGCAACAGAGTAACAACTTCAGAAACTTTTGCACCACTCGAAAGAGAAATAACGGACATTTAAAAAGGTATAAATCGACGAGATTACCCAGTACTGATAGATGCTTCGTCCTTAGCCCATTCCTGCCACATTGGAGGGGTCAAAGGGAATATCTCACTCATTGCTTCCCTTGCTTTCCTCAGGTTGTCAATGTCACCAATTTTCCTCAAAAGCTTTATATACTGAAGAAATGGCCATGTGCAAGTATCAAGATCAAGTAACGAGTTCGGTAAAAGCAATGAAGAAAGAAGAGAAAAATTACTTGGACATGAGCATCATAGTTGGAAGGGTTGGTGGAGAGCTCAGATTGAAGGGTCTGGAGTTGTAGCTTTTGGTCGGATTCGTCGTCTTCAGAACCGGAATCAGAGGAAGAAGAATCGGAGGCGGGGGAGGTGGGGTTCTGAGGAAGGTCGGGCATTAGTTCATCTCCATTAACCGTATTTCCTTCGTCTGAAATGGTTGGAAGTGGAACTTCGGCGTTGGATTCTATGGTTTCGTCCATGGCGTCGGAACTAGAGAGGGAAAGTAGCAGCAGTGTATGCTCTTGCCAAGAACCGGACAAACACTGCCTCCGCCGTACCAGGTTTTGAAATAAAAGAAATTTTGTTAAATTACAAATTTGTTCTTGAATTTAACCCTCCAAAAATGTTTTGTTTAGATGGTAACAAGAAAAAAATCAAAAAGTTTACGAATATAGACGTTTAATTTTGATTTATTGATAGGAAATTAAACCATGATAGAGTTAAATAAGTTTTTTTTTTTTTTCTAAATCTGGCAAAATTCGATAGTTTTAGATGGAAATAAAAAAAATAAATTAAAAAAAAAAACAATCTCTTTCTTGGGATAACAAATAAAGAGGATTTTTTTTTTTTTTTGAAAAATAATAGAATTTATTTGAAATATGTTATAATTTAAAATCCCTAGGGGATGTTTGGGCCAACGAGGTGGAGTTGTGAAGTCTTAGAAGTTATAAAGTCTGTGTTCAGAGTGCAAATTTATTAAGTCTGGAGTTAGGAAGTCTGTGTTTGGGACAGAGTTGTGAAGTCTGAGTTTATGTTAGATGTTTAAAAAAAAAAATTATACAGTTTTTTCAAATTGAATTAATAAAAATGTCATCCCATCCATTGTAAAATTGAGATTTTAAGTATGCTTTACCATTTTCTTTTTAAGTCACAATTTTGATTAAAATAAACATTTTCAAAAAAAAAAAAAAACCCACTTTTCTTTTTTAAAATCGTTTTAATACAAATTTATAAATGCTGCAATATGACGAAATCACAACCACATTTCATCAAACGTGTTCAAGAATATGTTTAGAAGTGCTTGGTCCGGAACTACAACAATTTAGAGAACTTTATACTGATTAACATTTTCACAATACAAATTTTCTTTAAAAAAAAAATCATTTCATATATATCTTTATAGGCGATAAGCCAATTTCAATAATTACCATTTTTATAATTAAGAAAAAGAAAACTTTAAACATAAAAAAATAAATAAATAAATAAATAATAATAATAATAATAATAAATTTAATTTAATTAAAAAAAAAAAAAAAAAAAAAAAAATCTCCCCCTCTCTCCTCCCTCCCCCATGTCACGAAAACCATCCCTCTTTCTCTCTCCTCTAGTTTTCTTCCCACCACCGCCACCACCCATCTTTCTCTCATCTGGTTTTCATCGTCGACAGCCGTCGTCGCCTTCTCTTCCTTTTTCATCGTCGATAGCCACTTCTTTCTCTCTTCCATCTCTCTCAATTTCTTTCTTTTTATCTCTCTCAATTTCTTTTTCTCTTCCCTCTCTCTCGATTTCTTTCTTTCTTTCTCTTTCCCTCTCTCTCGATTTCTTTATTTCTCGTTTCCTCTCTCTCGATTTCTTTCTTCCTCACATCTCTCTCAATTTCTTTATTTCTCTTTCCCACTCTCTCGATATCTTTCTTTCTCTTCACTCTCTCTCTCTCTCAATTTTTTCTCACGCTCAAGACCCATGCCGACGAACACACGAAACAGTCGCGCCCTCGGCCGCACGAAACAGAGGAAGAAACGAAGAGGCAGAGAAATCGATCTGAGAGAAAGGAAGAGCCAAGAGAGAAACGATTTGAGAGAAGGGAAAGAGAAATGAGGCGACTTCAACAGTATGCCATTGTTGAACTCGAGTTTCACAAGTCAGGGTTACGAAAAATGGAGGCCCAAACGCTGACTTCAATGGGCTTCCTAACTCGAGCTACCCAACTTGGTGCCCCAAACACGCCCCAAGGGAGTTGTGAAGTGTGTGTTTGGGGTGAAGAATTGTTAACTTTGGAGTTAGAAAGTACAGAAATGTAACAGCAAGGTTTTTCAAAAAAAAAAAAAAAAATTGAAACTCTTCTTCTCTCTCACGCTCTCTCCCTCCCCGATACCCTCTCTCTCCCTCTCGATTCTCTCTCTATCTCAACCCACTCTCCCTCGTTGTCGGCCGCACGCCACCCGCCACCGTCGCTCGCCGCTCGCCGTCGCGCCGCCGCCGCCGGTAAGTGTTTTCTCTCTCTCTCGTTTTCGTCTCTCTCTCTATCTCACTCTCTCTCTCTATCTCAGCCATCTCTCTCTCTGTCTGCAACACAACCCGCACGCCGCCGCCTTCAGCCGTGAACCGCCGCCCGTCTGTGCACGCTCGTCTGCACGTCGCCGCGCCGCTGTCGCTGATCCACATCGTCACCGTTTGAAGGTCCGCCGCTGCACGTTGATAACCGCATCCGGTGAGTTTCCATCGTACCTCTCTCTCTCGGATCCGTTCTCTCTGTCTCTCTCTCTCGGATCCGTTCTCTCTGTTTCTCTCTCTCTCATTCTCGGCTGTACTTTCTCTCTGCGTGTAGCCTCGCCGCTGTCCGTGGCTCAGTCGCCGCCTACGTTGTCTCGGAATCGATTGTCGCCGCCACCGCCTTAAGATAAACAGCCTCACGCAACTTATATGTTCGACGATTCCGGTTAGTGGGTAAGTGAGATTTAAGGTGTTTTGGTCAATTTAATGTTTAATCATGGATACCCATTGATTTTAGCTTCCGATTTCAAGGTGCCTGTGGCGTTTGGAGGCCGAATTGTCCAATTTGAGCGATTTGGGACTGCTGGACAGCAAGCCGTGGTTCTGTCTTGGGTGAGTTTTGGTTGTTAAATTATCCCCAAATTTAATGGGTTCTTAGTTGAATGCTTGGATTAGAGTCCCTATTTTATTAAGAGTTATTTCCTTGTTGTAGCTTGCTTAAGAACCTTGGAGTTAAGGAAGTTCTTGAAGGTTAATCAAGTATCTCCTTCACTAAGGTAAGTAGCCCTTTGGAATAAATTCTATGCTTTAAACTCATTTAAGTTGAGTATGGTTTATAATAGCATGAGTTGGATTTAATCCTTAAGTTGCCCCTTGGAATTTAAGTAGCTAATTGGATTCAAATTCCATGTTTTAAATGCATTGTATGGTAGCTGAACATGGTAAGTAACTCGCTGCGTTTGCATGAAATGTTTATGCGTTGAAATGACTGATTGCTCCTAGCATGAATTGGTATTAAATATTTGGATTGAGATTGAGATGTTATGAATACGGTTGTCTTCAGGAATATGGTGGTTGTGTACTTGTGCTATGTGATGGGTGAAAGTGCTGGACTGTTTTATATTATAAGTTGACTGGTATTGTTTGTGGACAACGGGGAGTTTGTGCTGTATCTCTGTTTAGGAGTGTTGTTGTCGCCTTCGTTCTTGTTCTTGAGATTGTTTGAGTTGGGATGGTGCATATCAGTTTAGCCTGTCAGTATTCTCCGTAAAAGAAAAGAATTTGGTTAACGGGGTTGCAGTTAAAATTAGTAAGTGTTAAGGGGTTCTAAAGGGGAAAGGATTAAGAGGGGGAAAAGAATAGGCTAGTTGCCTTAGAAGAGGGTCGTGTCAATTAAACACCTGGGACTGAGATGTACTAGACTGAAATGAGGGGCTTAATGGGCGGGACTTGGCTTCGCAGACTAGGTGCCATTTACTAACTGTGGAAGTTAATTTCTGACTTAAACCCATGAACGCCCCACCAGTGAAATGGTAGTTTAGAGCGCTACGCGCCCATTAGTGCCCTGGGGGATGAGACTTAGCTCCACTGACTGGGTGCCTTCTACCATCAGTAGGAGTAGAGACCTCCCAAAACTCCCACCTGTGCACTACCAGTGAGTTGGCAAACTTATATATAGGTGAGTTAATTGATCACGAGGCCCGAACTTCAGATAAATGAAATGAAATGAATGAGAATGAGATGACCTAACCCTTAGGTCCTTAACTCGAATAAAATGTTGAAACCTTGGTTGTTGCAAGTGTCTAGCAGTATTGCTACTTACTGAGTATTTTCTTAAATACTCATTCTTTTCCCTAACATGTAACTGCAGGTAAAGGCAAAGGTGTACAGAACGTGTGACGGAGTGCAGCTGAACGAGCCATGGATTTCCTTAGGATAGTCTTCCGCATTTTATGTTTCGAAATTCTTCTTTTGAACTTGTATTGCGATGTTTTATGGTTTATTCCGCTTTAAGATTTGCTTGTATGGCTAAAGATTCTTTTGTTCTGTTTTAAATGGGATCCCAGGCTGAAAAGTTTCGCAAAATTTCTAAGTAAGTTTTACTTTAAATGTCATTTCCTCGCTGTTCTTAGAAGTAGAATGATATGCATGTAGTAATGGCCCTAGGATATAGTCATGAAAAGTGGGGTCGTTACAAGAAATCATAGCGGATGGGTCAAATTGATTACCAATTTTCACAAATGTCCTAAATGATCAAAATTATTATTGGTAGATTTTTATACATCAATTGAGTTAATTTTGTTACCAAAATGCCCTTTTCATTTAATGATTATATCAATGAATTTTTAAAAATAGTATTAGATTATATTATTTATTAAATATATAGATTTAATATTTACACAGATTATGGTCTTGCATTTGTTTTTTTCCCCTAAATTTTAGGAACCTTGTCTGCTTCTTAATGGAAATAATTTCACAGAATTTTGATTTTTTACTTTTTCATTTTGTCAGCACAAACATTTCCTTTTCTTCTCTCATTTTGGCTGCTCACTAGGGTTTTGTGCCCAATTTTTTTGTCGCCATTCAATTTCCACTGATCATATTCAAAGAAATTTCCCACATTTTGGACTCACACCATTTTTCTCTCCCCCACAGACCGCAATCATTTTGCAATCAGATTTTATATTTTCTTCTTAACCTCAGCTACAATTGCATCCTCTCCTGTTATTGTATTTCATCCCCCACAGACAACAATCACACCATTTTTTTCTCCCCCACAGGTCGTACTCATACCGTTTCATTTTTTCGTGTTCGCTATCACAAATGGGTATGTTTATATTTTCCCTAACTTTCAGTTTGTCATATTTATAGAGTGTTTTTTCAATTAAGGTATAGAGAGATGTTGGATCGGTATGACAACCCTAGGGGGGTGAATAGGGTTTAATGAAATTTTATAAACTTTTTACTACGGTGGTCCCAATTTAAACAAATAAGCAAACTTTTTACAAATAATTAATTTTAACACAAATTGGTCAACAAATTAGAAATAAATTTTAAACACCCAAATTAATTCCAATGTAAATGTTGTCGATAAACATTAAAATAAAATTATATAGGAACTAATTTCATGCAAATAACGATATAGAAAATTAATTGCAAAAATTAAATAGTAGAGGGTTAGAGAAAATAACACCGAAAATTTTATAGTGGTTCGACAAAAGACCTACTCCACTCCCCAAGTTCCTCTTGGGTATTCGATAGAAGAACACGACTCTTTCCACGGCTAAGAGTCCAACCGGTACAATGTTCTTTTTCCGAGAGCAAGAACAAACCCGATCCTTTCCACGGTTTAGGATCAAACCGTTACAACCACTCCTTTTTGGGTTTAAGAGCAACCCTTACAAGATTTGAAAATTTCAAGAACAAGATTACAAACTCTCTTAAAGAGTGGATATACAAATTTTCGCTCACAAATTTGTAAGAAAAATTCTTACAAATTAATGCCCTCAAATGGCTAAGAAAAATAAAATTGAATAAATTAAGAATCTCTCAAAATAAAACTCTCACAATAAATTTAAAGTAACATTGAAGAATTGGAGAGAAGAAACATGTAGAAATTGGAGAGAATTTAGAAAGGGGAATTGTTGTTTTATTTTGTGAGAGAATGAGGGTATAAATAGGAAGGAGATGAAGTTGAAAGAATTTTGAAATTTGAGATTAAATTGAACCATTGGATTGGAGTTAAAGAAAAATCAAGGGTGGAGATTAAAAGTAAAAAGAAATTTAAAATAATAATATAATATAAATTAATAATAACAATAATAAAATAAAGAAAAATTCTTTTTAATTTTAAACACTCCAACGGTCAAACATTAAAATCATAAAATAATAATAATAATAATAATAATAATTATTATTATTATTATTATTATATATATATATGTGATCTGAGAGTAACGGTAAAAAGAGTTTTTTTAAAAAATCATTATATATATATAAATCCTGGCAAACATTAAATGCATTTGAATTTTTTTTTAATTAACTAACCGTTTGACACATAATTTGTTTTTAATATATATATATATATATATAAAACAAAAAGCTCCATGTGTCACACTCTCAGCATTCCACGTGTCAGCTTCGGGTTGGTCCAAGAAGCTGAGTCAGCCGCCACATCATCAACCCGGGGATTTTTCGTTAAAGCTTGTTTCGGCTATAACTTCTTAGTTTTAGCTCCGATTTGAGTGATTCAAGAGTCGTTGGAATCGTTGTTCCGAGTTCTACGCTATGGTTACATTAAAACACTAAAAATTTCAGTAAATATAAATTGAGTTTGTTATCATCAAAACATTGATTAATTAATTAATTAAAATTAATTAATTTGAGATTAAGGGCCAAAAAGCCAACAAGAGACTTTTCGTGTTCAATTTCTCAAATGGTTATTTTTGTTTGGTTTTATGCCCTAAAACTCGTAGATAGTGAATGTAAACAAATTGAATACTTGTTTTAATAAATTGTTATTGAGTTTCTGCAATAAAATGTTATTGTTAAATATTGCACAATTTGACCCAAATCCAATAAACTAAGATCCAAGGTTGTTTGTATGTAACTTGAACTAGTATGTGGGGACATACGGGGATCGATGTTCAAGTAACAACCTAAAAGGTCTATAGTACAAGGATAAGACTGGGTACCTTATCCTGGTAACACTATGTGATACCGCCCGCTTTGTATTTGATACAGACGTATTGATCCAAAGCGTCCATGTAGTAGACATGCGAGTGGGGGTATCCTGTGCAATGAGTTTGCATAAGACCGGACTGCGAAATAGTAACCGCTAGCTATAACACCGTTAACTAGTTAGGTTTCTATTTCACTAGGATGACCTAGGCAACTTAGTCTGAATCCTGAGTGGATTATGGACTCCTGTTCACGAGGGATTGTCCTTTGATTTGTATGGGTGAGAGTGGCCAGTACGCTGACTCAATAAGCCTATCATTTTGGGGACAAGACCGAGTGGGGAGCTGGGAACATAATCACACAAGATGGAATTCACTCTTTCCCGACTTTTGAGGAAGTAGATGAGTGTTCCCTTAAGTGGTGTCTCCGGGTCTTGAGCAAAGGGCCCTACCCTCTCACTGGCCAGATAGAGGGTTTCTGTTTGGTGGTTGGACCACAAACAGGTTGTTCATTAGAGGAGCACTGGTACTTAAGGAGGTAGAGGTAACTTAGGGGTAAAACGATAATTTGACCCATCTGGAGTTACGAACACTCGTGAAGGACTAACTTGCCGTTATTGGTCGATATCCGTGGACACAGAAATATTTTGCAGTGAGAAGAGTGCAGCTGTGGTTTTTTAGTGGAGTGACCCACAGTTAACGAATGTTGACTAACTTGGTTAATGAGTTTAGCCAATTAGTCTCGTATCGTTGGAGCTTCTGATCTGTAGGTCCATTAGGTCCCACTGGTAGCTCGTAAAGAGACTTGAGGCAATTAAGTATAAATTGTAAATTGAAAGTGTTCAATTTATTTAGGGGAATCATATAATGTATATTGATACATTATAATATAAAGTTTATGAAACTTTATAATATAATTTTTGAATTAATTTCAAAATTAATTCTTGAGAGAAAATATTTGAAAGAGTTTAAATAATTAATATTAATTTGATTCATATTAACATAAATAATTTAATAAAATCCCTAAGATTAAATATGTGATATTTAATTGGGTAATTAATTAATTATTTATTAAAATTAGATATGAATAAGATAATATATTTGATCTTATTCATGACCTTTTCCTATTAGGAAAAAGTCTTAGCCTTTACCTATAAATAGGACCCCTGGGGTGGGGTGAAAGGTATCCCATTCATTCTACTTCTCTCAGAGATCTCTCATAAAAGACTCCCACTAGTCTCATGCCTCCAGTAGTCTCAAAGACATACCGGTATAACCGATTGGTAGTGTCCGCACAAGAAGACTGCTGCGTTTTCGATCTCACAAGCTAGAAAAAGGCGAATCGATAAAGGCTTCCTATGAAAGTAAGTTTCCTTTGAAAACCTTGATCACTAGGATCATCTAGATTAGATCTAAACAATTATTAAGCGTGTTTATAGCCGCTTGATAACTCTCCAAAAGGGAGTTATTTAGACCTCATTTCTATAGTGATTTGTGTGTCTTTTATGCTTAATAGGGTTGCTTTTAGATGAATATTATATGTTTTAACCCATTTGGAAGAATGGAAGCTTTGGAAATTATTTTGTGCAGAATATGTTGTTGGGCGACTTGAGGGAGCAAATTCTGTGCTGCAGCAAAGCTGCGAGCAAAACTGCCACGTCACAGCTCGTTAGCCAATTTAACAAACTGAATTCTGTTAAGCTAATCTCGGGATAAAGGAGCAAGGAGAGCCATCCACGTGTCTAGGTCAACCTAATTCAAGCTTTCCTCAACTTTATAAAAGGAGATAGCCACCCAAGTCAAATTCATTCCATCTTTGGGAGAAACAGTCCATTCTTGGAAAGGTTACTTCCACCTTTGGGAGCCGAATAGAGGAGAGAGATTGGAGACCATCAAGGAAACCATCAACTGCAAGCTGATCAAGGGAATTAATATTTTCTTGTATTATTTTGTAGTTATGGATATGCTTACTCAGATTGTAACATGTGTTTCCATGCATTTTATGAACTAAGTAGCTTTAGGTGTTGGGTAGGGAACATGTGATTGTTGTGCTTAATTTCTAGTAATAAATATTGATTCTATGCATCTTGATTAATTGTTGTGTTTATTTCTATTTTATGCCCGCCTGGCCAGCCGGTATGAATACCTCTCTCTAGTTTCAGGGATGATTTAGTGAGTGTGTGGCGATTAATCAAACTAGATCATTGTGTATTGGTGAATGTCAGTGACTGAGCTAGGGATAGCCAGTTGCCTAGTGCTTGATCGGTAGTGCTTCATTGGATTTGAAACATATTCTAAAAAATCCGGAGTTCCGGGAGGAATCCGCTAATAAGACTGCGAGAGTTTTGCATGATCAATAATATTGCTAGAGCATCTTTTAAAACAATTACTAAATCCTGACCAGCGCCTGTTTCTAATCTGTCTGCCTATTTGTTTACTTTTTGTTTTGTCATTTCTTTTGCTTCAGCATTTTATCAAAAACCAATCATTTTACCCACCTTTGAAACCATTGAAAAGCTATACAAAATAGATAAAGTGAAAGCTAATTCAGACCTTGGATTCGATAAATACTTATTACTTGCTGCGGACTGTGTATACTTGCACAGAGCTCTAGAGTCTTTTTGCATATCATTTTACTCACTCTAGGAACCCAACACCGCTGTACAACATCTTAAATATAGTTTTATTGTTGTATTCTTTTGCAAATTGTATTGGTATTTCAATTAGAATCTAAGACTCTGAGTACGTTCTGTCCACACGCCCACGTCTTCCGCTGCGCCAAGGGCTCTCATTCCCTTCAATTTTTATATATGTGTTCAATTTCACAATGGGTACCGTTTCATTTTTCAGTGTTGACACCACAACTTCGATTAAGTTATAGAGATATGTATTATATCGTATTCCATTATATTTCAATTTGTACAATGGTATATTATATATATTTTTGCAGGTCGTTGATTATACAGTTATTCATGTATTTACCAGCCTAGTGTTTTATTTAATATACCTTATATTTTCACTTACTAGGTACCGACGTTATTCTTGTACGCATGCTATTTGGTGGCAATTGAAATGAGATTAACAATTATGTTGACTACAATGTTTTTGAAATTATGATGCAACCGAGAATGTCATTCCAGAATTTGATGGACACTGTAATGTTACGGTTAGGAATTTCAGGTAATTATGATTGTCCAGATCTATTTGCTAGCATAGGGCCACAATCTTTCATAGAAAAGGGTATGAAATTGGGGGATGATCGAGATGTAAGCTGGGTTTTTAACACAATGTCCAATGGTTCATCCAATTGTTGTTCATTAGTAGTAGATTATAGAAATAGTCTATCGGTCATATTGGATAACATGCTTCTCCAAGATTCTAGCACCAGTTCCTTACAAACTCAGAGTTGATTTCATCAAAATATTGATGTTGCAAAAATTAAGAACGATTTTCACATAAACGTAGATGACATGTTTAGTGGGAAGATTAATTTACAGAATGCATTGTGTTCCATTGCATTGAGGGAGAACTTTCAGTACAAAACTGTAAAATCCAATCATGAGAAAGTTGGTTGTTAGATGTGTTGTCGAAAACTACAGTTGGGTTATTCGTGCATGACGATACGGGGATGAAAAAAAGTGAAATATGGATTGTCAAGAAGTTAGTCAGTGACCATACATGCTCTCTAGACGTTGTATTGAATGATCATAAACAAGCAACAACCTCTGTGATTAAAGAATGTATCAAAAGCAAAATGTCCATCACTGGCAGTGAATTGAAAACTCCGAAGGATATTGTGGCGTACATTCGTTCAGAATTTGGCATCCACATTAGTTACCAAAAAGCGTGGCGTGCCCGTGAAACAGCTCTTAATGAAATTAGAGGATCACCTGCAAATTCTTATTCTAAGATCCCTTCATTATGCCATATTCTGAAGCTAAAACATCCAGGTATTTTTTATATATACTGAAGTATATGTTCTAATCTACGTATTATACAATGGTTTAAATAAACACCCAGTATAGATAAAATAATTTAGGTACTTTTTATATATATTGTATTATATGTTCTTGAAGGGATTGAAATTCCGTAATTCCGTAAAGCGGAAGCGCGATTGGGACCGATTCGTAATTAATTTTGTTTAATCTAAAATACCAATACATTGGCAATTAACTTAGAACTATTCTAGATTTATATTAAGGCTAAGCATACAAAAATATTAGATCTAAATCTAATTTATATAGTAACAAGTTACTTACTCTCGTTGGCGACTCAAATTAAATTCAACAACCGCTTGTGAAATAATCACGAACTATTGTGAACACTACCACTATGGCTACACTAGTATGACTCTGAGACTACTAGAGGCAGGAGACTGGTGGGAGCCTTTTAGGAGAATTCTCTGAGAGTATGAGAATGAATGAGATGCCTTTCACCCCACCCCAGGGGTTCTATTTATAGGAAAAGGCCAAAGACCTTTTCCTTATAGGAAAATGTCATGAATAAGATCAAATATATTATCTTATTTATATCTAATTTTAATAAATAAATAATTAATTCCATAATCAATTAATTACCCAATTAAATATCATATATTTAATCTTAGAGATTTTATTAAATTATTTATATTAATATGAATCAAATTCATATTAATTATTTGAACTCTTTCAAATATTTTCTCTCAAGAATTAATTCTGAAATTAGTTCAAAATTATATTATAAAGTTTCATAAACTTTATATTATAATGTATCAATATACATTATATGATTCCCCTAAATAAATTGAACACTTTCAATTTACAATTTATACTTAATTGCCTCAAGTCTCTTTACGAGCTACTAGTGGGACCTAATGGACCTGCAGATCAGAAGCTCCAACGATATGAGATTTAATCAGCTAAACTCATTAACCAATTAATCAATTTTCGTTAACTGTGGGTTCACTCCACTAAAGACCCACAATTGCACTCTTTTCACTGCAGACATAATTCTGTGTCCACGGATATAGACCAATAACAGCAAGTTAGTCCTTCACGAGTGTTCGTAACTCCAGCTGGGTCAAATTACCGTTTTACCCCTGAGTTACCCCTACCTCCTTAAGTACCAGTGCTCCTCTAACGAACAACCTGTTTGTGGTCCAACCACCAAACAGAAACCCCTCTCGGACCAGTGAGAGGGTAGGGCCCTTTGTTCAAAACTCGGAGACACCACTTAAGGAAACACTCATCTACTTCTTCAAAAGTCGGGAAGGAGTGAATTCCATCTTGTGTGATTATGTTCCCAACTCCCCACTTGGTCTTGTCCCCAAAATGGTAGGCTTATTGAGTCGACGTACTGGCCACTCTCACCCATACAAATAAAAGGACAATCCCTCGTGAACATGAGTCCATAATCCACTCAGGATTCAGACTAAGTTGCCTAGGTCATCTTAGTGAAATAGAAACCTAACTAGTTAACGGTGTTTCAGCTAGCGGTTACTATTTCGCGGTCCGGTCTTATGCAAACTCATTGCATAGGATACCCCCACTTGCATGTCTACTACATGGACGCTTTGGATCAATACGTCTGTATCAAATACAAAGCGAGCCGTATCACATAGTGTTACCAGGATAAGGTACCCAATCTTATCCTTGAACTATAGACCTTTTAGGTTGTTACTTGAACATCGATCCCCGTATGTCCCCACATACTAGTTCAAGTTACATTTAAACAACCTTGGATCTTAGTTTATTGGATTTGGGTCAAATTGTGCAATATTTAACAATAACATTTTATTGCAGAAACTCAATAACACTTTATTAAAACAAGTATACAATTTGTTTACAGTCACTATCTACGAGTTTTAGGGCATAAAACCCAACAGTTCTAATATAGGTATTTAGATCATATATTGCAAGTACATTTTTTACATACAAACTCGACATAGATGAAAGATTTTTGTACTTTTTTATGTCATTATTTGCTTCAATTTCTGGATGGAAGCATTGTAGACCTGTTATCTCGGTTGATGACACTTTCTTAAAGAACAAGTACGCTGGTTATTTATTGACCGTTGTGTCTATCGATGGAAATGACCAGATATTTTCATTAGGTTGTGCAATAGTTGATTCAGAGAACGACTTATCATGGGAATGGTTTTTTGTTCAACTAAAGGCAGCCATTGGTGTGCAAGAAGATCTTGTTTTCATGTCTGATAGACACAAGAGTATATTGAAAACCATTCCCAAGGTATTTCCTATTGATTTTCATGGCATTTGTATTGTTCACTTGTTGAGTAACTTAAGGGAAAAGTTCAAGGGCAATGTTGTCGGTGCATTATATTATTCAACAGCTAAGGCATTCAATAAGAAGGATTTTGAACATAACATGCAACAGTTAAAAGGCACTGCACCCGACATTCGTGATGATTTGGAATCAATCGGTTTTTCAAAATGGTCTCGTGCTTTTTCTACCTGTCATAGATATACAATTATGACAAATAACTTATCGGAAAGTTTTAACAACGTCGTGAAAGAAGCTAGAGAATTGCCAATTACTTCAATGTTGGAAGTCATTCGGATGTTATTGCAAAGGTGGTTTTTTTAACGTAAGAACGATGCTGACTATCAAGCTACCTAGAATTGCGTGAAATGATCGGCAATGGGTGCTCAATGCAGGTTCATATTTTTTTAAATTGATAAACATACCATATAATATACCATCTATATTATATGTTTACGCACTTTTATTTCGTTTTTTTAGGTCAATCCGGTAAACAACCATTTGTACCAAGTAATCGATGGTTCGAATCAACATGATGTGGATCTAATCAATAGAAGATGTTCTTGTTGCATATGTGATAACTCTTAGAAATAAGAGTTATTGGCCATTCTTTTAGGGCTTTTAGGCTTGATTTTGCCTTAAGTTGATGCTATTTGAGTTGGGTATTGATGAATTTTTGGTGTTTAATGAAAGTGCTTGTTGATGGCTTTAAGTGTTTAATTTCCCGTTAATTTCGGATTTAAACTAACTTGGAGCTCCAGTTTTCTTTGTAGACTATGCTGTAGCATGAGCTGGAAAAGGCAGAATAGCAGCTGGAGGTGAATTACACGTGGAAGGCTTCATTAATTGATGTGGCATTCCCAGCTAGAGGCTGAAGCTATTTTCAGCCATTAGAATGATTTCCAAGTGGGCAAGGCTTGTCTAATCAGCCCTGAAACCCACAAATATGGCTGGGTATAAAAGAAAAGAGGCCCTAATTTGGAAAGAGAGCTGAAAAGGAGGGGAGACTGACCATTGGGAGCTGACTTTGGAGCAAAAACAGAGGAAAAGAAGAGGAGGACTGCCGTGGAGCTTCTATTCAGCTTGGGAAAGCTGGATTTTATCTTAGGCACTTCTTCCTTAGTCTTTTCTTCTCATCTTTTATCTCCCTATTGACATTAGTTGTGGTAGAGGCTGAAAACATGTTGTGTATGAGCATTATCTGCTATATTGAACTTGTTTCTTCTTTGATCATGAACTAATCCTCTTGAGGTGAGGATTAGGGAGCTTGTATTGTAACGAAGGGTTGTTGTAGTTGAACCATGCTAATTTCATCTTAAAGTAGAGTGTGTTTCATTGTTAAAGCTGGAATTTCGTTTGGCCAACCATTTTCTAGCATTGTTATTGATTGTTTGGGAAAACATTTAGTAACCGAATACTTTACTTTACCTTAGTCTTTAACGATCATGAAAATGAGTGGGTATTTAGGAATAAATCACCACCTAGGGCACTAATCAGATTAAGCTAATAATAAGGGATTAAATGGGAGTTTAATCGCGTCAATCTTTGGAGAATTGGAAAATTCCCGTTGAAAAATCTGGGTGAGATGAATTAGCACAGTTTTTGCTATAGCAATCCCTGGAACAATACAGAGTATCCCTAATCCGAGCCTTAATTCTCCTCTGCTTTCAGCTGTTTTTCTTGCGTTATTTGCTCTTAATTCTTCTTAATTTCACTCAATTTTATTTACAATAGTGCATCTTAGTTATTAATTAATATTTGGACTTTGGTTACTCGAATTTCATTGAGAATAGGCTTAAGAATAGTGT
Source organism: Luffa aegyptiaca (assembly GCA_017139565.1). NCBI lineage: Eukaryota > Viridiplantae > Streptophyta > Magnoliopsida > Cucurbitales > Cucurbitaceae > Luffa > Luffa aegyptiaca. The sequence goes on from CM029407.1 coordinate 45,427,909, forward strand.
TTTTCGTTGCATCAATCCCTGTGGAGAACGATATAAAAATACTTATCACTTGCTGCTGATCGTGTGCACTTGCACGTGTTTTTGTGAAAATTTCTTGCATATTGTAAATCACTTTGCACAAGGCAACAATATGGGACCAACTATAAATCCCTTGTTCTCATGCATGTGATGTCTTAACTCGTAAGCACTTATCGATAAATGATTACGTGTCCCCATTTTATTCCAACTGTACTTTGCGTTGCACATACTCTGGGCTAGTCCATCCTATTGGAAATGAAGGTTGTTGGGATATACCAGTAGAGTTGTAGAACATAAAAGTAATGCCCCCAAATGTCAAACGTCCAGTTGGTAGACCCAAGAAGGTATGGATTCCCTCAAGAATGGAGTTTAAAAGGAGGGTAAAATGTGGTCGTTGTGGAAGAGCATGTCACAATAGGAAGACTTGCAAGTTACCCCTTACCCAGTAGTGATTACTTTTTAATATAAACAGTTGCATTATCTTAGTTATGTTTATCATTTTGCTAGTTTTCCCTTTCTCAGACATTATATGTTATGGAATTTTTACGTTGCAGTTCCTAAAGAGTGTGTAGACCCCTAATTTTGTCCGATATTTTATTATTTTAATTGATTTTGTCTTTTTTTAGAATAGAAAATAAAAAAGAAAAAAAGAGTATTCTAGAACATTTAATTAGCCAATCCAAATATTATTAAATTTGGTAGAAATAATTAGGTAAAATATTTTATTTTAATTATTTCATTTGCCACATCAAATATTAGGTTTATTTGGCAAAGTTAATTAAACAAAATATTTTGTTTCCTTGGGGGATTGATTGGCAAATAAAATTTTGTAAATTTAGGAGGTAGAATTAGAATATTTATTTGTTTCCTCTTTCATTTTTATTTTATTAGATTTTTATTATTTTATTATTGTATTTGATTCCTTCCTAATATGTGATGGTTGGAATTGGCTATAAATTGGGAGCCCTCCTACCTTGCATTTCACGATTTTTGGAGCCTTGGAAGAGACCTCCTACACGTTTTTTTGGTGGCTAAAAATAGACTCCCAAATCTCTCTCTCTTAACACCCTAGATACAATTTTCTCCCCTCCTCTCCCCTTTCACGTTTTCCTCCCAATAAAAAAGGAGATCCTAACCACATTTTTGTATCTCATTCCCTCTCCAATATTGTACTCCTTTTACAACGAGAAAACCAACATCGTCATTGTAATCTTCCTTCTCAACCAAGAGGTCCCCTCTCACCTTTAATCATACATCACTCTTATTCTCCATCCTAGGTATTTATTTGATTAATTGTTATTTTATACATGAACTTTTATATTTCACATGTCTCTTTGGTATGTTTTATTTTTTTTCTTCATAATATTATATTTTGATCTCTTTCTATTATTTAAAATTGTGTAAAAAATGTTCTAGAAACTACTTTGTCTAATTAGTAATCTTTAATAATTGTGAGCATGTTTGATTTTTTTTTTGGGAAAAATACACTTTTAGTCCCTGAGGTTTGGGTTAGGTTTCATTTTGGTCCCTGAGTTTTCAAACTCAACAATTTAGTCCCTGAGGTTTCATTTTAGTCCCTCCATCCATTTTTCCGTTAAAAACTAACGATTGGCTGACGTGGCATTATTTTTTTATTAAAAAAATTATTTTTAATTTTTTAAATATAAATATATTAAAAATAATAATATATTAATACTTTTTATTTATATTCCTTTTATTTATTTCTTTTTTTATTTCTTTCTCTCTCCCCCCACCTTCTTCTTCTTCCACCAGCCACCGACGGCGCCGCCGATTGCCGACCGTCGGCGAGCCTTTTTTTTTTTCCTTTTCTCCTTCTTTTCTTCCGCCTCGTCTGTGTGTTTTCCGACTGCTGGCAAACCCACTTCTCCCCCTCGTCTGTGTGTTTTCCGGCGAGCATACCCACGTCGCAATGCCTCCCTCCCTCTCGTTCTTCGTTCTTCCCTCTGATCATGAAACCCATCGCCCCTTTCGTTCTTCCAGCCGGTCACGCCCATTGTTGCAAAGTTAAAAAAAAAACCAAGGGGGTTTCCCCCTTCGAATCCACCGCCCCTTCCGTTTAAGCTGCAGGTTCGTTCGCCGTGGAGCTGATGGTCCACCGCTCGAGGTTCGATTTCAAACCCACGCTGCTCAAACCCACGATGTCGCCGCAGGTCCGTTCGATTTCAAACCCACGATGTCGCTGCTCGGATTTCGTTCCAGATTTGGCTTCGTTCCGGTATAAAAATGCCGTGGGTTTCGTTCCGGTATAAAAACGTCGCAGCTCGTTTCAGGTGAGGGTTTCGTTCGACAGTCGGCGGCAAACTGGGTTTCATTCGATGGCAAGCTGGTGTTCAGGTTGTGGGTTTCGTTCGGCAAGCTGGGTTTCAGATCTGGAGGAGTTTTCAAGCGTGGGTTTCGTTCAAGCTGAGAGATGGAGAGGGAGCAGAGAGTTAGAGAGAGACGGAACAAAGAGTTAGAGAAAGAAAGGGAGGGAGGGAGAGAGAGAGAGAGAGAGAGAGAGAGAGAGAGAGAGAGAGACTTTGCTGGATGGTGGCCGGCCACCAGAGTAAAAAGAAGAAGACGATGATGATGGTGGGGGAGAGAGAAAGTAATATAAAAAAGAATAATAATATATTATTGTTTTTAATATATTTATATTTTAAAAAAAATAAAAATAAATTTTTAATAAAAACAAAATAGGTGCCACGTCAGCAAACCGTTAGTTTTTAACGAAAAAATGGATGAAGGGACCAAAATGCTACTAAATGCAAACCTCAGAGACTAAAATGTTGAGTTTGAAACCTCAGGGACCAAAATGAAACCTCCTACCTTGCATTTCACGATTTTTGGAGCCTTGGAAGAGACCTCCTACACGTTTTTTTGGTGGCTAAAAATAGACTCACAAATCTCTCTCTCTTAACACCCTAGATACAATTTTCTCCCCTCCCCTCCCCTTCCACGTTTTCCTCCCAATAAAAAAGGAGATCCTAACTACATTTTTGTATCTCATTCCCTCTCCAATATTGTACTCCTTTTACAACGAGAAAACCAACATCGTCATTGTAATCTTTCTTCTCAACCAAGAGGTCCCCTCTCACCTTTAATCATACATCACTCTTATTCTCCATCCTAGGTATTTATTTGATTAATTGTTATTTTATACATGAACTTTTATCTTTCACATGTCTCTTTGGTATGTTTTATTTTTTTTCTTCATAATATTATATTTTGATCTCTTCCTATTATTTAAAATTGTGTAAAAAATGTTCTAGAAACTACTTGTCTAATTAGCAATCTTTAATAATTGTGAGCATGTTTGATTTTTTTTCTTGTTTGCATGTTAGTTTAATTGCAAAATTTAAAATTAATTGTAAAATATAGTTTATTCATCATAGATTGCTAATTTTATTACCATTCAATCTTACATTATTATTGTTTTGAATTCGGACATGCGATCCTATTGATTCTTGTATCATTACTTTTCTAAAACCATGATTCTTTTGTTATTCATCTTTAAAAATAAAAAAATCTCCAATGATGGAATCTTGAAGTTTTGGGATGCCAATGTTTGAGTTTCTTGAGGTAATAAATCAATGTCTTGGAATGCCAAGATTTGATTTTAATGTATTTTCTTTAAAGCAAATGAATTTAATGAAATTTGTTGTAAATATACCTGATATATATTAGATATCCATATTACTTCATGAGCTTTAGTCAACCCATAATTTTAGCTATTCTTCCCCATGACTCTCCCTCGTTCTTAGGAATAACCATGAGACTCCCACTCTCTTCTATTTTAAGTATTTTGAAGTTGTAACCTACCCCATTGCATTAGTATAAATAGGGGTTGTATGAAGCATTGAAAACACACACTTGAATGAAAAGGCATTTTCTCTCTTTCTCCCTACTTTGCTCTCTCAAATTCTTAGTGTTCTTATTGTTCTTCACGTTTTATAACACGTTATAAGCACGAGTCTATGCCATTTTTGTTCAGTTGAAGGTAGGGTTCATTTTTATTAGTTGCAATTGACTTTGGTACGTTTCACATATACAGTGTATATGTTATATATACCTCATATATACACTGTGTATTGAATGTTGACAACATATATTCTATGCAAGATTAGCATGTTACTTCATTATTGTGCATACTATATGAGATTAGTAAGTATCATGTTTGTTTATGATGATATTAACATCGTGATTCTATATTTGTCAATGATATTTATATTGTCCAAATAATTGAGATATTGAGAGTATGTTCTATCCTAATTATTTTTGTAATAATATAGAATGTTTAATACATATTCGATAAACATGATGCACATATATACCCTTGTATATATCTCATTTTTTAAACATATACATCTCCTAAAATTGCTCATTTTGCTAATCAGCTAATGTATATTGATCTCGTTAGTTTATGTATTATTTGTCCAATATAATTTTCACATGATCATTTCTATACTTTATATCATGTGTATTGAATATATATATACAATGTACATATTTGATATACTATCATAGATCTTTTATGTACGAAACATGTTATATATGCTGTAATATATCTTATATAAATATTGCAACATGTTGTTTACCAACAAATTTTTATTTGGGTTCTATAGACACCGTATTTGGTCTGACTTGATTTTTAGTATAATGTTTGAATTTTTCCAATATTTGATGTTCCATTTGTTTTTTTGGTTTTCATTGTTTATTTTCATTTTCATTTTTTATTTTTATTTATTTTTTTATTTTAATTATAATTTTTTTTCTCTCTTTGGTCTTCTTCCATTCCTTTTCCCTCTCCACTTTCTTCTCCAACTTCCCACTCTTTCCACCATCTTCTCATCCATCTTCCTCCCCAAATTAGTAAAGCCTTCAAGTATAAAAGGATGGGAGATGGAGAATGAAGACAACAACAAAAGGAGGAAAAGGGAGCACATGGAGGTAGAGGAAAAATCAAATTAGAGAGAAATGGAGTAGAAAGCTTAATTTGAGAAATGTTTTTGGGTCATACCTTGAAGTCCCACTTTCTCTCTCATCAACCTACACTCTCCCCTCTTCTTCCATTTCCCATAAGACCCACTATTACTTTTTAACTCCGGCCAACCCGCACGTCCAATCGTTGCTGCAATCCCAAATGCTGGCGAGCTGCAGTCCCATGAAATGAAAAAGAGTTGGAAGAAGCAAAAAAAAAAAGAGAAGAAGAAGAGGTTGGACTTGGGGACGAAGATGAAGGTGAAGGGAGAAGAAAGAGGAAATTGGTGGGTCCCACTATTACTTTTTTATTTGACTCCCTAATTTTCTATTCTCTCATTTTTTTTCCCTCTCTTCTAATCTCTTTTAGGAAAACTTTTACTTTATCAAATCTTTTTTGTTTCAATTGAGTTAAATTAGAATTTTATTGCCATTTGATTCGAATTGGATTTTCAAAGTCAATGATAATTTGAATCTAATTGGAATTTTAAAATCAAGGACCATGTAGTTCTAAATTTGGATTTAATTCAATTTCATTTTGGAAATTAAAAAAATCAATGTCAATGTGGTCTAATTGTGATTTGTTTGGGTTTCGAATTCAATCTCATTTTGGATGTAAATTGATTTCATTTCAATTTGGTTTAATTTAGAATTTTAAAAATCAATTTCAATTCAGTTTTGATTTAAAATTTTCAAATATAATTTCAATTTATTTGATTGATTTTTTTTTTTTGTTTTTAATGAAATCTCAAATTGGTTCATTTTGTAAATTTTTTTTTTTTTATGAATGTGTCCTAATTTGATATTTTACCAAATGAATTTCAATTTGACTCTAAATTGATATTTTCAAATAAATCTCAAGATAGGTTTTGATTGGAAATTCCGAAATCAATTTTAATTTGGAATTAGCATTTCAATTTTCCTCTTCAAATTGAATTATATATTAAAATCTCCAAATAATCCCAATTTGATTTTAAATTAGAATTTCTCAAAATCAATTTCGATTTGGTCTTAATTTGAAATTTAATTTGAGATTTCAACTTTTGTTTGTTTTTAATTTGATTTCATTTTTACATTTACAAATGAATTTCAATTTGGGATTGCCCAAATGAAATTCAAATGGAATTTAATTTGGGATTTCACTTTTCCCTCAATTGGTTTTAATCTCGAATTCAAGGAGTTTCAAAGTGATTTTGGATTTTTCAAATGAATTTCAAATTGTATCTAATTAAACTAGGATTTCTGAGCAAAAATTCAAAATATGTTTTAATTTAGATTTTTCAGAATCAATGTCAATTTGGTAAAGCAAAATTTAATATTTTGAATGGTTAAAATAGATTGATTATGAAAACTTTAATGCTAATTTTGTTTAATAACGGGTACTTAAGCTGACCGGAAGGGAACACCCTGCCTGGAAATTAGCCTAAAGTTTAACTAGTAGATTATTTTGGCAATCAAAATTTCAATTTGATCTTAATTTAGAATTTTTCAAATCAACTTCAATTTGATTCTAAATTGGATTTTCCAAATGAATTTCAAAATAGTTTTACTTTAGTAATTCCAAATGAATTTCTAATTGAATTTGATTTAAAAATGAAAAAATATTTTTCCATTGAATGGTGTCATACCACTCATGATTATTAGTTCACATTTTAATTTTAAAATGTGAAATAATAGATATGAGACAAAAATAGCTCATGTACAACCTATGACGGAGTTGAGATAATTTCTCAAATTCTTAAGGTGATAAATTTTCTTTTAATTGAAAGAAAATTCTAACATGACAAACAATTATTGGGTATAACCCCGCTCACTACATCACATCCTTACTTTATGTTTTAAAGCTAAGGTAAGATCAAGTGGGACATTTGTTATTTATTTCTTCAAAATAAAGGACCGTTTCATGTTATAAAAGGATAATTTATAAAATAAAATGTGGTAACCGTTTTTAAACAGGTGTTGTAGGGGGCTAACACCTTCCCTACACTCAATCGATTCTCGAGCCTAATTTTTAGTTTTCAAAGACTGGTTTTTCTTTAAAGCAGGTGACCAATCACACCTCAAGATGATTGGTGGTGACTCCAAACCTTTAACCTCGAAAGAGACCCTTAGGAAAGGACGTCGGCCGCTCCGCGTCGCGATGACGTTGCGACAGCTTGGCGACTCCACTGGGGACTTTACAGAGTCAACCCACTGCAATTTTATTTTCTCTATTATCCTTTATTTTTTTTATTTGGTCCGTTATTTATTTTATTTTGTACAATTTGGCGAGGATGTAGTAGTGTCGACCTTCGAAAGGACATAATTGCCCTCGCATAGGCGCACGAAAAATCATCACTCAAGTTAGTTCATCTGTTATTTTATAACATCTGAATTAATTTGGGAGCCTTTTATCCATTAGAGTTAGAGTCTTTTTACCCTCACTTCATTCTCATAGTTGTGGGTCATTTATTTTGTATTATCATTATTTTTTGTGGTTTTTTTTAAAAACATGGGTTAATCATGGTAATTAGGTTATTCAACTCTTTCTTTTTCATGTCATCTTACCTTCCTTTATTTTAAGGCTTTTATTAAAAATTGAAGTCATCTTATCCTCGTTGTTTTGAAAAAAAGTTCTTCAAAAAATAAGGAGTCTTCCTATTTTTGTTGTTTTTTTCCCTTAAAAAAAGATTTCTTTAAAAATAAAAGTATTTCTATCTTCACTTGTTTTTTTTAGAAAAATTCAAGTATTCTTATCTCTTATGTTTCTTTTAAGGGTTATTCTCTCTTTCTTTTGGATTTTTTTTAGAGGGAGAAAATCTCTTCGAAATAAAGGTTTTTCCTCCTCTTCAATTATTTTCCATTTCGTTCAGTCATGCATCACATTCGAAATTAGTAATGCCGACCTTCAAAGGAACATCATTGCCCTCGTGTAGGCGCATGAAAATTTTTGCTTAAGTTAATTCAATTTTTATCTTATAACATTGAATTAATTTGAGACTTTTTTTTTCCTAGGATTAGAATCTTAATTTTACATTATCCTCACCACTCAAGTTAATTCAATTGTTATCTTATAACATTGAAATTGACTGGAGATCCTATGTTTCCTAGTTAATTTTAATCCATCTCCATCAGTCCAAGTTAATTCAATTGTTATCTTATAACGTTAAAATTAATTTGGGATCCTTTGTTTCTTGGGATTAGAATTTTATTCTCTGTAACCTTTTACAATTCTTTTACAATTCTTTTTCAAATATCTTCTTCATTATTTTCATTTTATTATTTCATTTGTAAATATTCTTGTGAAACAAAAAAAGAGGAATATTAATGTTTTCTTTGTTTGGAAACAATAGGATCTTTTGCAAAAAAAAAGCAAAAAGAATTTCTTTTATTGACTTTATATTGTTTCCTTAAAAAAGAAAGAAAGAGGGTTCGTCCCAAAAATAATTTGAGTTGCACGCCTAGCACATATTGAGTCGTAGGAGTCATGCACCATTTAGTTTAGGTTCATTTCATTCTTTTTTTTTTTTTTTTAACAATATGTGGGGTGGGGGGATTTGAACCACAGACTTCGTGGTTATCAGTACAACTTTATGCCAGTTGAGCTATGCTCTTGTTGGCGTTTAGGTTCATTTCATTCACGACCTTTGGGATCATATTTTTCATGATAGAGTAGTGTCGACCTTCGAGGGGTTATAATTGCCCCCGTGTAGGCACACGAAAAATCTTCACTCAAATTAATTCTTTTGTTAATTTATAACATTAAGATTAATTTTTGAACCTAAAGCTTAAGATTTCTCACATTTTCTTTTATTGTTCACATTCATTTTAGATCTTCATTTCACCCTTCATCATAACATTTTCTTCATAAACCATCATCTAGGGTTAGAACATTCGTACGATAGAGTAGTGTCGATTTTTAATACTCTCGTTCCTCATATCCACTCATTCATCATAAGGATTCTGAGTTCATTTTTAGAACAAGAGTGTTATGCATTTGGATCCATGTTCACACTTGCGAAAAGCTGTGAGACATTGACCCCTCATGCAAACACAAAATATCTTTTACTCATGTTTATGGTTAAGGAGACATTTTCTCTTCATGAGATGCATTTAGGACTTAATTCATGCATTTCAATCCATGTTTACCATTTACACATTTTTCCCATACATCATTATCTCATATTGCATGTTAAGATCATTCTTCTTTTTTACAAAAAAATCTTCTTCCATTTTTGACTCAATAATGACATAGTATCTTCTCATGCATCAATTTTCAATTTTTTTTCCACATCATTCACTTGCATTTCATGAAAAAAAAAAAACTTGCATAGTGCTTTTATCTTTTTTCTAAAAGAAAATGGCTCAACAACCACATGTTCATCGTTCTTATAGATTACAAGGCAAAGACATGGAATGACAGAATGTTGAGCAGTGTTGATCTAAACGTTAATCACGATTACAGCAACAACAGTTTGCTTCCAAAAATCACAATCAATATATCAATATAACCGTAAAGGACAAAAGAGTAGGGAGAGAGAAGAGACAAGATGTTTATAGTGGTTCCACCATTATTGGTGTGCATCCACTGTTCAAAGTCACCAAAGAGAGTGTGTGTATTACTGATAAGAGAAAAGGGTTTCAAGATTACAAGCTTAATTCACTAAAGGGAGAAAACAGAGTAAGTACTTATATACTCTGTTCTTACAAGGCTGCAACAGTAAGCTGGCTTCCTCTCGATAACTAACTGACTTAATGAAGGCACGTCACAAGCATGTGACTAGCAAGTGGTAATAGAACAGAAGTAAATATCAATGCAGCTCAACAATTCACCCTCTTGATATGCAAGTTCTGTTTCTCTTCAACAAGCTCGACAGGCAGCAAAAAAAGGAACTCTCTTCTGGTGCTTTGCAATGTTGGAACTAATCTCCTTTTAACCATAGTCCAACTTGATTATCTCACAGAGGTAATCAAACTTACTGACAGGAAGGGCTTTAGTCATCATATCTACTGGGTTTTGGCTTGTATGGATCTTACACAGCTTGACCTCACCCTCTTGAACAATCTCCCTTACATAATGGAACCTTACATCTATATGTTTGGTTCTGTCATGAAAGGTAGGGTTCTTAAATAGTGCTAATGCACTTTGGCTATCACAATGAATTAGGACTTTACAATCACCATGAAACATAGCAGACACACTACCTTTCAACCACATTGCCTCCTTTACAGATTCAACGAGAGCAATATACTCATCCTCGGTTGAAGACAGTGCAACAACTGATTGAAGTGTGGATTTCTAGCTAACAGCATTTCCAAACAAGCTGAAGATGTAACCGGACAAGAACCTTCTCTTATCAAGGTCAGCCGCATAATCAGAGTCAACAAAACCGGTTATAATTTCACCTTATTCCTCAGACTTGGTAAAGACTAGCCCCTTGCTCAATGTCCCTTTAACATACCTTAGGATCCATTTAGATGCTTCCCAATGTGGACGGCCTGGTTTGCTCATAAACCGACTGACTACACTCATGGAATGTGCAAGATCTGGCCGGCTGCAGACCATCCCGTACATAAGACTTCCAACTAGATTGGCATAGGGAACACCTTTCATCTCAGTAAGCTTATGTGTGGCAATGGGTGACTGCGAAGAAGACAATTTAAAGTGTGCAGCAAATGGAGTTCTAACTTGTTTAGCAGCCTTCATGTGGAATTTTTTCACAACTTGCTCAAGATATCCAGCTTGGTTAATAACCATCTTACTTCTTGACCTATCTCTCAACAACTCCATGCCTAGTATCTTCCTTGCTTCCCCTAAATCCTTCATTTTGAATTCTTTACATAAGGCAGCCTTGAGTCTTTTAATCTCATTCATATCAGATGATGCTATGAGAATATCATCAACATAGAGCAGTACTAACACGTACACAACAATAGATATGTCTCTTCTATACACACAACTATCATAGGAACTATTATAAAAACCAATAGAATGAATAAAAGTGTCAAACCGTTTATTCCATTGGCGTGGAGACTGCTTCAACCCGTATATGGACCTTTGAAGATGGCACCCTAATTCTTCCCCCCCCAACTTCAACGAATCCCAGGGGTTGATGCATATAAATGTTCTCTTCTAAACGACCATAAAGGAAAGCAGTTGTCACATCCATCTGCTCGAGCTCTAAATCAAACTACACAACCAAGGAGAGTAGAATGCGGATGGATGTGTGCCTAACAATGGGAGAGAACACCTCAGTGAAGTCTACACCTTCTTCTTGGGTAAATCCCTTTGCTACCAATTGGGCTTTGAATCTAGGTAGCTCAGAAGAAATAGGATTTGATTTAAACTTATTAACCCACTTGCAGTCAATCACTTTCTGTCCATGAGGCCTTTTAACCAAGTTCCAAGTGTTGTTCTCCTTCAAAGACTCAAGTTCCTGAAGCATAGCAGACATCCATTGATTAGAATGTGGAGATTTCATTGCCTGATTGTAAGTATTAGGTTCTGAACTGAAGTTTTCATGTAGACAGTTGAAGGCATATCCGACAAAATCCGAGCTGTTATATCTAAAGGATGGCCTAACTGTTCTTCTTTGTCTGTCCCTTGTAAGTTGATAATTGGAAAGTTCATTGCCCTCTTCAGTTTCTGTATTCTGTGAGGATTCTGCAGCCTCAACTTCATTATTGTTTTCTTCCTCTTCTGCAGCCTCAGTTTCAACATGAGAATGTACAGATTGGTTAGTAGGATTTGTTTGAGGCATACTGGAGCTTGAAGGCAGCAGATCAATTTCAAATCCCTCACTGTCTTTGTGACTTGTACTACTTGAATGATTGTTCTTCTAGGGCATAATATCTTCGTTAAAAGTGACATCACGACCGATAATGCACTTATTCTCTCCTTGTTCAAGGGACCATAGCTTATAAGCCTTAACTCCATGGGGATAGCCTAAGAAGATACACTTCTTTGCCCTTGGTTGTAGTTTATCTTGCCGAGTGTAAGCATAAGCCGCACATCCAAAAACTCTAAGATGCTTCAAATTAGGTGGATGGCCAGTCCACTTCTCTTGTGGAGTAATAAACTTCAAGGTTGATGAGGGGCTTCGGTTGATGAGATACACAGCTGTATTTACAGTTTCCCCCCAAAAAACTCTAGGCAAATGTGCATTGGATAACATGCATCTCACCCTCTCAAGAATGGTTCGATTGAACCTTTCAGCAAGGCCATTTTGTTGAGGGCTGCTATTAGATGCCTTTCAATACTAGAGGACTTACATAAGCTCCAGAATTTTTCATTTAAGTACTCCAAACCGTTATCAGTCCTTAAGAGCTTTATCTGTCGGCCAGTCTGGTTTTCAACAAGAGATTTCCACTCAACAAATCTGCTGAAAACCTCATCTTTAGTCTTGAGCATATACACCCATACCTTCCTTGAATAGTCGTCGATCAAGGTCAGAAAATATATGGAACCTCCATGAGTAGCAACCCTGGCAAGTCCCCATAAATCGGAATGGATGTAGTCTAGTTTCCCTTTAGTAACTTGCGTGGATGGCTTGAAGCTTGCTCTTACTGACTTACCAAGTACACAATGCTCACAGAATGATAAACTTCCTGGTTTCTTCTTTCCAATTAGACCTTGTTTGTACAAGCAATCCAAACCTTTTTCCCCAATGTGTAATGGTCTCCTATGCCACAAGACAGCTTCCTTTGAAACGTGTTCAGAAGTCACATTTATTTCCCCAGAAACTGTCTTCCCATCCAAGACATACAGACCATCACGCAGCTTACCAGACAGCTGTAACTCCCCAGCTTTAGTTACTGACAGCATACCGTGTTCAGACTTATAACTGCACCCAGCTTTATCAAGAGTCCCTAAGGAGATCAAGTTCCTCTTCAATTTGGGTACAAATCTCACATCCTTTAGAATTTTCAAGGAACCGTCTGCAAGCTTCAGAGTGACTGAAGCAATTCCTCTGACCACACAATGTTGATCATTTCCCATGATTATCTTGCCACCTTCAAAGAGATTAAGGTTTGTAAAAAAGTTCTTGCAAGGTGTCATGTGAAATGTACAACCTGAGTCCAAAATCCATTCATCCTTGCATTCTTTATCCGTCACCATCAGGACTTCGGCTGATTCATACCCTTCATGCAAGTTAGTAGAGTTTTTATTCTTTATTTGTGACTGTTTTCTTGCCTTCCTTTTCAGTTGAGGGCAGTTCCACTTAATATGGCCTGTCTTATGCCAGTAATTACACTTAAAATCACTTTTATCAACCTGTTTACCATGATTCAGAGTTTACTATGCTGTCTGCCTCCTCTTTGAGAACTGCCACGGCCTCTGGATTGAGAATTTTGTTCTTTAGTCTGAGTTTGCTTTCCATGGTAGTTCTGTTTCTGGTTTCCTTTGACAAATAGAGCTTCAAATTCTCCTTTTTCTTACTTAAGCTCTAGATCTCTCAGCCTCAAGGAATTAATGACCTTATCAACTGTGACATCATCTCTCCCATACTTCATAGCGGATTTGACTTCTTTGAAGGTCTCAGGTAATGAGTTCAGAAGGATTACTGCTTGATCCTTATCCTTAACTTCCTCTCCTGTATTCTGCAAATCAGTACAAATGGTGCTAAAATCATCTAAATTTTCTTCTAAACTTTTAGATGAATCCATTTTGAAACCAAAGAAACGCTCCTTAAGGTATAGTACATCTGTTAAGGTTTTAGGCAAGTATAATTCATCAAGTTTCGTCCACAATTCCTTAACATCAGTAATTTTACTAACTTTCCTTAAGACATTGTCACCAAGATGAAGAATAATTGAACTATAAGCAAAGTCATGCATTTCTTCCTTGGTAAAGAATAATTTTATGTCTCCCACTGCAATAGCCGAGATGACTTCTCCTGTTCCAACTTTAAGAGTCATCTCTCCAGCTATTAGCTATTGCCAGGAACTCATTCCTTGAAATGAAGAACATACGTGATTAGTGGCACCTGAATCGAGTATCCAGGCAGAATCGTCGTTTTCCACTAAACACGTTTCCAAGACTAATAAATCGCATTTAGAGTCGTGGATCATGTTTTTCTTGGCTATGTAGTTAGTTTGAGGACATTCCTCAGTTGAGACCAAACCTAAATTCTTTGCCACGTGTTTAGCGTTTAAGCAAGTATTCTTAGTCGTATGTACTAAACCGTTTAATTTGGCATTTGACAAAGCACATACGTTTTTCGACATATTGCTGAAACAAACAAATTAATCTCTATTAGAAACATGCACTAAACCCATTAATCACATTTATCCAATCAGATTTAGCAAAAGCAATCATCGACCCATATATACAATTGATTTATTTGCAACGATACTTCAGGGGTTTAGAATAACCGCTACCGTAGGGCAGTCAGCTACTCCTCCTCTGAATCGAGACAATCTCGGCCAAATACTATTCCCAGAATAACTCTTACTCCAATAGTTATTAGCTAACGTTAATTTGGTCAAGACCATCTTGTAAGTGTTACCCATCATTTTCAGATCGCAGAGGACGGCCCCAACAATGCCACCGTAGGGAAGAGCTAATGTTGGGAATGGCCCTAGGAAACCCTATCCATTTCTGGAGTTTGCGTTGTTCCGAATCCCATGCGCAAGCCCTCCGTAGGGTGATCGCTCCCAGGGCGACTCGCAGGCAGCGCATAGGAATCTCACGGTGCAACCTAATGATGGAGACCGCAGGATACGTTTGACACGTTTCCTTCTCCCACTTACTATGAACACTTTCCCCATTCACCTTGATATTAACCCATGCAAACACCATCCGTAGGGGGACGCTCCCAGGGCGCCTCGAGGCCAAGCATGGATCTCACGGTGTGAACTCAGGGGGACGTGAGAGTAGAAACTTAATATGAATATTTCGTTTCTATACTTTTCCTCCCACTAAAGTGTTGTAAAGTTTTAGGGTCTTATTACTTAGGTAAATTCCGGCTAAATGAATCTATCTAAGTCTATGCCTTATTAAACAAGGTCTTTACACTAAATGTCTAGGTGAATTAAACTCTTTTAATAACCTAGTGACATTGCATGCTAGTAAGACTTTGGTTAATTCAACTCAGGTTCCGAACCATTTGCCGGGAGAGTTCCCTTATAACCAAGGTCTTATGTCCTACTTACTCAAATTTTAAAACTATTTTAAAAAACTAAGTAAGACATATTTCTAATCCTATTAGAAAAAGGCGATCTTAGGTCTATTTCATTTTAAACCATTTAAAGAATGATAAGATCCTAAGATCCTATGTTAGCATGCAACTCTTTGTTATAGATTTTACGGTTTCTATTCATCAACTTTTATAACTCTTATAACTTTTAATGAATAAACCCTATAACATGCTTTCTAATGGTGTTTTAAAGCATATAACAATCAATCATTCAAGTTATAAGAAAAGCACCATTTAGAAACAACCTATGTCTAGGTTTGTATAACGCTTTATACTACGATGTCTAGGTGATAACACTTTAAAACCTCACACCGCTCACGCATGCTCATAAAACTCGAGTTAACTTAACTCAAGAACCGACTCAATGCCCAGGTAGGAGGTGTTCCGTAAACCGTCAACTTAAATACCTCCAGCCTTAGACAGCATTTTGTCGGGTGAGTTCTCTCGTAACCGTTGTTTTACAAGATATCGACCTAAACTATGCAAGTTGATCGAATTGTTGAAGGTTCATTAACCTAAGTGAGCATGCACTTAATCTTGTTATAGATTTTAGATTTCTATCTCTTTTTATAACAATTATAAAAACAATCCATAACAAGCCTAATTTGAGAATAACACTTATAATCAAACTAATGAAATTTCATGCTTCATGCTTGGTTAATTTTATCAATTAATAATTATAACTATTATAAGAATAATCAATTTTAATTAACCATTCAAGCATGAATCTCCCTAAATTAATACAACACTTATATTAATTAAACATGAAATTTCCCTCATGCATTTGAATTAATCAATAACACTTATTAAAATTAAACAAATGCATGAACATGCTTTCCTATGGTGGGGTTTTAAAACTATATGGCATGCTCATAATGCACATACATCCATTTAATTAAATCATACATTCACAATGCATAAAGTAATTAAATCAAGCTAAAATGGAATAGTTTGGCAATTTTAAAAAAACACAAGCAATTTCACTAATTATTACAATAATAATTAATAAATAAACTTGCAACACGCCCGAGCTTCACGAACCATCCCGAACCGCTCATCCAAGCAATGAACCAGCCATGCAATGAGTGAAATGAGGCTGCAACAGACCGAGCCGGACCAAAAGGCAGCAGCTGAACCGGAATTAAAAAAAAACTGCTGCTGGAATTAAAAAAACAGCTTGCTGGAATTTTCATTTTCTGCTGCGTCTTCTCCGGTTTTTCTTCAATTTTACAGCCTATATGGACTCTAATGACTCTATAAAAATTACAGACTATAGTACACACATTAACGCTCTTACATATCCGAGCAATTACAATTTCATGAAGGTTTGAATGCTCAAAAAATTGCCAAACCAGAACACTTCCATTTTAGCACACAGAAAATTCAATTTCAAAATGGTACCCACCAAAGCAAAATTAAAACGAATTAAGTGCTCTAATCATGCTCTGATACCAATTGAAGGTGTACATATTACACATGCGGAAGCAATTGAAGATCGAAAGCACTTAAGACATTCAATTTTACTCCTAAAGCATGCATGTTCTAGAAAAGACAGAATAGAGAGTTTAGAAAACACCAACCTTTGTAGCTCACTTATGATGAACTCCTTGTGGTGTTTGCCTCTCCTATGCTCCTTGGACAACCTCTAGAGTCTTCCCTACTATACTCCGGGCCAAGAACGACTTGTGGGAGTCTATATAAGATAGGGAATGGGAAGGGAATGCTTGAAGCATCAAGCAATGGAGAAGAATGAGAGATGAGAGAACTTTGAGTCCAAATTCCAGCAGCATAACATTAAGGAAATGGCTCTCTTATGTTTGAATATGATTCAAACTCCTTTTAAAGACTTTCTCCATGCAAAGCCAAGCCTCAAGACACAAGACACATGGTGTATTTGCAAGCTCAAGTGGATTCTAGGTGTACATTACACAAGACATGCAACAATGCATGAGTGAGTTGTCTTTCCACTTTGAATGATCATGCATTAAGTGGATTTCCAACTAAATCCACTAAATTCAAATTGAAATCAAATTTCAAGCTTGCAAATTACCCCCAATTTCAATTCTAAATTGAAATTGATTGCTTGGTAATTAATTTGAAAATTTTCAAATTAATTTTGATATGATTAATCTAATTAATCTTTGTTATCTTGTGCAATTCCATATATATGATTCCTAATACATATATATAGTATTCAAAACACTTTTAAATACTTCATCTCTCATTTTCTAATTTAATTCATAATTAAATTATTGTGTCAAACACAATTTACGATAATACCCTTTTTCCCGATTTTGAACGATTCAAAGCTTCCTATCTTTTGTTCTAGGCTTAATTCCGATATGAGCTAGTAGGGGGACCTAATGGACCTATAGATCATGGGCTCCAACGATTCGAGGCTAACCGACTAATCTCATTGTCCAAGCTAGCCAACATTCGTTAACTATCGGGACACTCCACTATAGCCCGATAGTTGCACTCCCCTCACTATAGATATATTTCCGTCCACTTGATTTAACCATGATTAGTAAGTCGATCCTTCACAGGTTGTTCGTAACTATAGCTAGGTCAATAAGCCGTTTTACCCCTATAGTACTTCTAGTTCCTTAAGTCCCACTGATCCTCTAATGAACAATTGGTTTATGGTCCAACCAATAAACCGAGTCCCTCTCGGGCCAATGAGAGGGCGGGATCCCTTTGTTCAAGCCCCGGAGTCAGCACTTAAGGGAACAACCTCTCTACTATCCCTTATTCGGGTAGGAGTGAATTCCTTCTTGCACGACTATGTCCCCAGCTATCTACCCGTTCCTATCCCTGAAATGGGAGGCTTATTGAGTCGGCGATACTGAGCCACTCTCACCTATGCAGATCTAAGGATAAGCCCGAATAAACAGGAGTTCATAGTTAGCTCAGGATTAAGATCGAGTTACCTAGGTCATCATATGAAATAGTCAGTCTCGTCAGTAAACGGTGTTATAAAGCGAGAGTGACTTATTTCTTGGTCCTGGTCTTATGCAAACTCATTGCATAGGACGCCTCCACTCGCATGTCTCTACATGGACGATTTAGGATCACATCGTCTATACCATCTATAAAGTGGGCCGCGTCTCATAGTGTCCCCAGAATAAGGTACCCAACCCTATCCCTATACTATAGACCGTTTTGGCTATTACTCAAGCTTGATCCACTTTTATGTCTCTACATAAAGCTCAAGTGTTCATCCTATAGCCATGGATCTTAGTTTATTGGATTTGAGTTATTATATGTGCAATTTACTTTATTCAGTAATAACTTTACTGAATTAATCTCGATAACGCCTTTATCGAATAAGTATGTAATTCGTTTAACATTCACTATCTACGAGTTTTAGGACACCAATCCCAACAAGGTTTTGATTGGAAATTCCGAAATCAATTTTAATTTGGAATTAGCATTTCAATTTTCCTCTTCAAATTGAATTTTATATTAAAATCTCCAAATAATCCCAATTTGATTTTAAATTAGAATTTCTCAAAATCAATTTCGATTTGGTCTTAATTTGAAATTTAATTTGGGATTTCAACTTTTTTTTTTAATTTGATTTCATTTTTACATTTACAAATGAATATCAATTTGGGATTGCCCAAATGAAATTCAATTGGAATTCAATTTGGGATTTCAATTTTCCCTCAATTGGTTTTAATCTCGAATTCAAGGAGTTTCAAAGTGATTTTGGATTTTTCAAATGAATTTCAAATTGTATCTAATTAACCTAGGATTTCTGAACAAAAATTCAAAATATGTTTTAATTTAGATTTTTTCTGAACAAGAAAAGGTCAAATATGTTTTCCATAATTCTTACGCCAAAAAGAAAAATGGAGTACCTTTGCCTGTCGATAAGTCATTAAACAACCATCTTTTCTCATCAATTATTGAGTCGATTCTAGCCAGAGTTTCGATGGCCGCTCTGTCTGATATTCAGATATGAGAACACTTTAAAAACCACCAATAATAGTACTTAAACATGAAGTTTTAACAATAAATAGAATTTGAACTAGGTAAACCAAAACCAAACAAATTTGCATATTGGTTCTCGTAGATTTGAAAAGCAATCAACAACAATAATCTGTCAATCTCATAACATCAGGTTATTTATGTGATTTTAAATCTAGAAACAGTGAACTCAACATGGAAAATAAGTAAGCAACAATGTTAATTGTCTTACCTAGCTTATGGGTCTTCTTTGCAAGAATGCCAAGATATCGAGTAACTCAATTTAGTTTTGCATTCGAATACTCCTGTAGTTCACTTAATTATTTTTTCAACTCCAAGTAATCTTCTTTAGCTAGCTGTCAAAATAAACAATGAACTCCTTAATGAGTATAGGAGATGAGACTAATGAAACAATTTGGAGAATTTCAAGAATATTCAGACTAGAAAGAATGATAATTTGTTGATGATTCCATTGTCTGCTATACAACAGTAATATAATGAACACAAATTACTAGAAGGAAAGCAGGGCGAGTAATATAGAGGATTGAGTTAACAACCAAGAAAAAACATCCACATAGGAACATCCACCTATTAGTGTGTTCACTACTGTTTAAGATTGCCATGGTTGAGGAACATCCACCTATTAGTGTGTTCACTACTATTTGAGATTGCCATGGTCGTTAAGTTTAGCTTTCACTACTGTTTGCGAGCGTCTCTCAGCCTTCTTTACATAATCCTCATAGTCGTGAGACTGAAACTTAAACAATGTCACAATTATCCTTACCAAATTACACAAACAATCGAGAACTAGATATAACTAACTTTTCAAAACTTATAAACCTATTATCTAACTTTTTAAAACTTACGTACATAACTACTAAACTCAATTATCATAAAAAAAATCAAGTTAACACAGTAAACTAATCGACAATTACTGAATAAATACCAAAACTTATCATGAACTGTTAGCTAAACTCATCAAAACTAAATTAGTCAACATTGTTCATGGTAATTAATGTCAAATAGTTACAAATATGGCATGATAATATTATCCTAAACATATCCCTATATGTAATCTCATCCCTCAAGTGTTAGCTTCTGAATCACAATCAGTTGGGCAAACAAAGTACCACTCTCCACCCTCCTTGAATGAAAGATCTAATCCGATCTCACATCCTATTAAAACGTAAAAAATGACATGGTTCAATAAAAAATGAACGAATGAAATTGCTAGAAAATATTTGTGAACCAAAAATATGTAAATCAAAATTAACTCCAAAATTGACTTAAGCTCTCAGATATCCAAACTCAAGGCAAAAATAGTAGAGTCAATGAATAATTAATCTTAAAAAAGATACTAAAATTGAGAGTGAAATAAGTAATATATATTGGTTTTAGAATATATCTTTATATGAAGAGAGACACATCCACAGAGCCACAAGCTTAACCTTGAAGCCAGTTGAAGATCCCTCTTGGAAATTGAGAACTGATGAAGACGTCCTACACTTGGTTAATGTCATATTGCCCTACAAGAATTAGTCCATAAAAGTCCAGAAAAAATAACTATATAATATAGAAGCATCATAATAACATTTTTCAAATTTCCATTTCAGATCTCAAAAAGACTTTTCCAAGAAAATCAAAAAGTCTCTTCCAAGAAAATCCATCAACATGCAATAGTCCACATTTAGCAACCAACAAATTCAAAATCAACCGAAAACTTCACATTGTAGAGAATCGCAAGAAGGACGAAATTAAAACAGTCTAATGGGGCATACTTTAGCAATGAAATTAAATAACTCATAGGAAGACCAAGCAATGACGAGGGATTGGTGCAACAACAATGTGATTGAGGAGAGAGGGTGATGATTAGTGCGACGGCGGCGAGTGGTGGCTTCTCGAGTCGAGTGGTGACTTCTCGTTCGAGATTCAACGGGGTTCTAGTCGATGTTGAGAAAGACGACATGTAGGCCGACGTCGAAAAGGACAATAATTAGTTATAAAGATGTTAAGATTAAATAAGAAAAAGGACAAAAAGGAAGAGAGAAAAGTAACTAGAATATGTACGTTAGAACAACTGTCCTACTTCTTCCATTCACTCCAGTAACATTTATACGTGGAGAAACTGGCATTTCAGCATTATCACCAAGCATTTCAATCTTCATTGGCTTCCCATCCAGTAAAACATTGTTATAGCACTTCAGAGCAGCAAATGCATCACTTCTACAAGTATATACCACCTCCGCCGAGCCCTTTAATAAACAATGGAAAGTTTATCAGCCAACTAAAGCTTGATAAGATAACTAACTATTAAGAAATCATTTAAAAAAGGAGTACAATAATTATCATATGTTCTTATAAATCACATGCTAACTTAAAAGAAACAAAATATGAATAACAAGGATAGGCAAAGACAAGCAAGAAGAACAAGAATCAAAACACACGGTCAAGGAACAATACGCACTAAAGAATGAGGCCATGGCACCACTGCGACAATAAGAGAACAACCATACGTGACAATAACATTACTAATTAAAATCTTCAAATTAACAAAGAATTTTAACAGTAGGAGCAAATAAGATGCACGCCCTGATTCAATCTAACTCAAATACATTATGAATGATTAATGGCAACTAACCTCCACTCAAATGTTTTCAAATCACCTCTGGTGTATTGATACCATAGGCAGAAATTTAAGAACAACTAAAAAGATCCACCGCATCCAATTTGCACCTGTACAATCATAGCTTCAGTCATTTGTGAACAATTAAATTAACATATCAAAGAAGTAAAACACAGAACCGTAACATATGAAAGATTGTAAATTTGAAATAGTTGCCTACATTACTTGACTAAGTTTCAAACTTAGACACAAAACTGTACGTGCACGGTTTACATATAAAAATACAAGTATATTGAGAAAGAATCACAAAACCTCAACTGTTAGTTCTTAGAAGAATGGAAAAGAAACCAGAAACTTTTATAATAACTCCTTAGAAGAATGGAAAAGAAACCAAAAGATTCCAACAAACAACATTGTTGCAACCAATTTCAAAAACAAAAAGCAAATCACAAACCCCAGCTCCGTTTCATTGATTGAAGGAATGATTACGAGGTAAGGCATGTACAACTGCAACTATTTTACATGAAAACAAAGGGACAAAATAGGCGTGTAAGCATCAATATAAAAAGATCATCTCAATTTGGACTCGATGTTTCACTCTTCATCAACACACAATGCCAATAAAAGGAAAAAAAAGGGGGAATTCCATGTTAATTTTCCATTATAATTTGGCCTCTCTAGTTTTGGAGACATATCATCGAACACTTGATGAGCATAAACCAAACACACACCAACACCACCACGGTCCTCGTCGTATCGAACTCCTAAATTTCTAATCTCTTTACACAACAGTTGCAGAAAATTGAACAAGCTGTTCGAAATACAAAAGCAAGTAGCCCAAAGATTTAAAAAAAAATTAAAAGGGAATTTTTTTTTAAAAATCACCTTCAAAGCAATCGAGGTTGATACGACTCAAATCTGAAAAATCTAACTAGATCTAACTCAAATTTGTTTAGATCTGCTACCCTCGACCTTAGATCTACTACCGAGCACAACCCACGACCTCAACGTCCACCACCCACGGTCGAAATAACCACCCACAACAAAGAACAACCACCCACGACAAAAACAAGTAACAACCACGGCAACCTACGCCACGCCACCTGTGAGAAGAAGAAACCCACGACAGTCCACAACGTGTCACCGCCGATGAGAGGAAGAACGTCTTCGGTGAGGGAGAAAACAAGGGAGGGGTAGCGTTGAAGGTATTTTCGGGGAGAGAGACACGCCGTCGGTGAGAGAGAAAACAACGGAGGAACGCGTAGCCGCTGGTGAGAGGAAGAAGACGATCCGCTAAAAATAGAGGAGAGAGAGGAAGAAGACGATCTGGGCAAAGAAAGGAAGAAAACGATCTGCACGGTGGAGGTATTTCAGGGAGAGAGAAGGCAACTGAGTACTATTTTTGGAAGAGAGATAAAGTTGATTTTGTTTAAATGTCACTGTTTGACCGACATTAAATGAGCCTTTTAATGTCGGGCAATGCTCGACATTAAAAGCCTGAAAACATTTAAAAAATGTGCGTTTTCGCCCGTCCGACATTAAAAGTCTTGTGTGTTTTTTCGTCCGACATTAAAAGTCCAACGCGTTGCTTTTCGTCCAACATCAAAAGTATAATTTGTTGTAGTGAATACTTATGAGAGCAAGGCTTCCAATATCTGTATGGGGTCATGCAACTTTACATGCTGCATTGCTTATAAGCATTAGGCCAACAACCTATCATAAATACTCTCCTATACAATTAGCTTATGACCAGCAGCCAAATATATCTCACTTATGAACTTTTGGAAGTGCAGTATATGTTCCAATTACTCCACTAAAACGTACTAAGACGAGTTCTCAAAGGAGGCTAGGAATATATGTTGGATTTGATTCCCCATCAATTATTAGATATCTTGAACCCCTGACGGGTGATGTATTTACTACACGATTTGCTGATTGTCATTTTAATGAGACAAATCTTCCAACATTAGGGGGAGAGATTAAGAAGTTGGAAAATGAAATTACATGGAATGCAGTGTCATTGTCTCATTTAGATCCCTGTACAAATCAATGTGAACTAGAAGTTCAAAAGATAAGTCATTTGCAAAATATTTCAAATCAAATGCCAGATGCATTTACAGATGCTAAGAAAGTAACCAAGTCACATATACCAGCTGCAAATACACCCTCTAAAATTGATATCCTAACGCAACAAGTTATCATAACTAATGAGTCTGAGACACGCCAGAAGTGTGGTAGACCAACGAGGTCCAAAGATAAAAATCCTCGAAAAAGAATAATAGTCAATAATCAAAATGACGTAATTGATAATGTGGATATTCCAGAAGAAATCCCGAATGTGACTACTCATAATAATATCGAAAAAGGTGAAATACCTGAAGATAATAATGAAATTTCGATAAATTATGTAATGAATGGAAAAAGATGGAACCGGAACAATATAGTTGTTGATAACATTTTTGCGTATAACGTTGCTTACGACATCATTTCTGAAAATGATGATTATGAACCAAAATCTGTTGAAGAATGTCGACATAGAAAGGATTGGCTTAAGTGGAAAGAAACAATCCAAACAGAATTAAACTCACTCTCAAAACGTAAGGTTTTTGGACCAGTAGTCTAGACACCAGAAGATGTCAAACCTGTGGGATACAAATGGGTATTTATAAGAAAAAGAAATGAAAAGAATGAGGTCACAAGATATAAAGCAAGACTTGTTGCACAAGGATTCTCGCAAAGACCTGGTATTGATTATGAGGAGACATATTTTCCTGTGGTGGATGCAATAACATTAAGATATTTAATTGGCCTGACTGTGTATAAAAAGCTTGACATGCATCTTATGAATGTAGTTACAACATATTTATATGGATCTCTTGATAATGATATTTATATGAAAATCCATGAAGGATTAAAAATACCAGAGTCATATAATTCAAATCCTAGAGAATTATATTCGATCAAATTACAGAGATCTTTATATGGATTAAAACAATCAGGACGAATGTGGTATAATCGCCTGAGTGAATATTTATTGAAAGAAGGGTATCAAAATAACCCAATTTGTCCATGTGTTTTTATAAAGAAATCACAGTAAGGAGTTGCTATCATTACTGTATATGTTGATGATTTGAATATAATTGGAACTCTTGAAGAACTTCCAAAGGCAATAGAATATCTTAAGAAAGAATTTGAGATGAAAGATCTGAGAAAACAAAGTTTTGCCTTGGCTTACAAATTGAGCATCTAGCCGACGAAATATTTATTCATCATACAGAAAAGATCTTAAAGAGATTTTACATGGACAAAGCACATCCATTGAACATTCCAATGGTAGTTCGTTCACTCGATGTAAAGAAAGACATCTTCCGACCTCAAGAAGATAATGAAGAGCTTCTTGGTCCAGAAGTACAATATCTTAGTGTAATTGGTGCACTTATGTATCTTGCTAATAATACACGACCTGATATAACATTTTCAGTAAATTTATTAGCTAGGTATAGCTCTTCTCCAACAAAAAGACATTGGAATGGAGTTAAACATATCCTCCGTTATCTTCGAGGGACAATTGATATGAGTTTATTTTATTCTAATAAATCAAAATTTGATCTAGTTGGTTATGCAGATGCAGGTTATTTATCTGACCCACATAAAGCTAGATCTCAAAATGGTTATTTATTTACATATGGAGGAACTGCTATATCATGGTGCTCTATGAAGCAAACAATAACGACTACTTCCTCAAACCATGCTGAGATCCTGGCGATTCATGAGGCTAGTCGAGAATGTGTATGGCTAAGATCAATGACTCAACACATTTGTGAAACATGCGGATTGTCCTCTAACAAAGATTGTCCAACAACGTTATATGAAGACAATACATGTGTAGCCCAAATCAAAGGAGGATACATCAAATGAGATAGAACGAAGCACATCTCACCAAAGCTCTTCTACACTCACGATCTTGAAGAAAATGGCGATATCACTGTTCAATAAATTTCTTCAAAAGACAACTTGGCAGACTTATTTACGAAGGCATTACCTACTGCAACCTTTGAGAAGTTAGTGTAAATATAATGTACTATTTTTCCTTCATTAGGGTTTTTCCCATTGGGTTTTTTCCTAGTAAGGTTTTAACGAGACATATATTTTATATATAATGGATATCTAAGGGGAAGTGTTGTAAATATACATGGTATATATTAGATATCCATATTACTCCATGAGCTTTAGTCAACCCATAATTGTAGTTATTCTTCCCCATGACTCTCCCTCTCCCTTAGGAATAGCCATGAGACTCTCCCTCTCTTCTATTTTAAGTATTTTGAAGTTGTAACCTACCCCATTGCATTAGTATAAATAGGGGTTGTATGAAACATTGAAAACACACACTTGAATGAAAAGGCATTTGCTCTCTTTCTCCCTATTTTGCTCTCTCAAATTCTTTCTTAGTGTTCTTATTGTTCTTCACGTTTTATAACAAAATTTTATTTCTTGTATATTGTAATCTTTCTCCCTTTTAAGGTATTTTCTCTCAATTATATGTTGCTGATTTTTTTGTTCTCTAAGTTATGATGTTGTATTTAATCCATAATTTTCTTGTAAATTTCTTTCCCTTAATTAAATAGTTTCAAAACAAAAATCATCCAACAATGGAATCTTGAATTTTCGGGATGCCGATATTTAAGTTTCTTGAGGTGAAAAAATCAAAATCTTGGGATGCCGGGATTTGATTTTAATATTTCTTTCCTTATAAAGCATAAATAAAAATTATTCATATTTTCCTTTTAATTTTTTTTAAAAAAGCATATTTCATAAAAAAAAAAAAATTTCTTTTAAAAGGAATGTTTTCAGAGATTTGCTAAAATTATTCTATTGGCCTTATTTTAAAATAAAAAATTAATTCAAAAAAACTATTTTCCATCAAAGGCCACTTCTTTAAAAATAAAATTAATTAAGTATTTTTCTTAAAAAAATATTCTACTCACGATTTTCAAAATTAATAAACCAAACGTTTTTTTTTTAAATATAAACTTTCCTATGACGGAAATTAGGAAATCAAGATATTGACTTTCCTAATATTCTTGAGGTGTTATGAATTTATTTGGGATGCCAAATTAAATTCAAACAAATTTTGAATGAGTTTATGCCACCCATAATTATTGCTCATTATTTATTTAAGGAATAATGAGAAGTAAAATATGGGACATTTAAAAATCAATAAAAAAAATCTTCTTTAGCATTTACAATGACCAATTTCCTTAAATAACACAAGAAAAATAAAATTTCGTTCTTTGAACGAGTGTTGTAGGGTACTAATACCTTCCTCATACACAAAAGACCCCCAAACCCTAAATCTTTTATTTGCAGACCATTTTAGCATTTTTTTGGGTGCCCAGTTACACCCTCTAAATCAAGACTTGTGGCGACTCCATTTTCCTTCTCTCGGGAGCAAAGTCGGCCGCTTCGCGTCGCAAACCCGGAGCGACAGAGTGTATTTCCCTTATATTGAAAAAACTTTAATGTTAACGAAGTTCAATTTTTTAAGATTGACATGTTTTTAGGTTTTAAGAGTGTATTACAAGAGTATGTTTGTTAACTATTAGCTTAATTGTTTAACTTATAATTAACGACGTTTATATCCTAAACGCTTTCATTAATACTACGTGTTAACTTTAACAATCAATACCTTATTTTAAATATTTACGGCAGTATATCATATATAACTTATAAGATATGAAAATCATTTACATAAAATATAACCCATAATATGTGATATATACCCTAAACGTACTTGGAAAATCATCAAGAAAGTTTATTGTATTCAATGTCTACACACATTACCTACCTTACCTATTAATATTACTTGCCGTAACGTTAACAAAAATTTCGGCAACATAATGACAGAACTGTAACTAACCCAAATTTTAATTACAACCTGAAAACAAGATGTGTATACTTCTATAATTTCAAATAAACATCCAGCAGCTCCAAACAAACATCCCTTCAAAAGTCTCCCAACAAAATTCTATTAGATTGTTCCATAATTTGAAATAAACACTTCCCTAATTTGAGATAAAATTCAATCAGATTGTGAACTATGATTTTCTAAACAAAAAAGTCTTGCAAAGAACAATACCTTATTTTAAATATATACGGCAGTATATCATATATAACTTATAAGACCCGTTAAATCATTTACATAAAATATAACCCATAATATGTGATATATACCCTAAACGTACTTGAAAAATCAGCAAGAAAGTTTTTTGTACTCAATGTCTACACACATTACCTACCTTAAAGAGTCATATCTCAACCTATTACTATTACTTGCTGTAACGTTAACGAAAATTTCGGCCGCATAACGACAAATCTGTAACTAATCCAAATTTTAATTACAACCTGAAAACAAGATGTGTACACTTCTATAATTTCAAATAAACATCCAACAGCTCCAAACAAACATCCCTTCAAAAGTCTCCCCACAAAATTCTATTAGATTGTTCCATAATTTGAAATAAACACTTCCATAATTTGAGATAAAATTCAATTAGATTGTGAACTATGATTTTATAAACAAAAAAACTATAGTAATCATACTGTTAAAGTATATCAACTTCTAAACAGAAAAGCATTCTTCAAAAAAATTCTAAACCTAAGCATCAAAGTTGAGACATAATTGAGAAGTTCGAACAACCGTAGTTTTCTTTATCTAGATCTTTATCTTTCTTCTTCTTTTCTTCTGCCGATCCGAATTTTGATGTATATGGTGACCTCATGATTTTTTATGGTTTGATTGCTCGACGTTCACTCCTCCTTGTAATTTCAATCTTCTCAATTGCCTTTTTTGTTTCTTGAGCAAACATCCCTTTACCTTGAAGCTATATAAGAACACGAGAATATAAAAGTTTAAAAGAAAGAATTAATAACCATCTACTTATAATATGGGAAGTTTTCATACCGCATCGATGTAAATTGTTGACGGGTCATATATGATGGCCTCCTTGTCATTCTCCTTTTTAACCTATGCATGATTATAGATAGCATATTTAATAAATACAATGAAAGTAGAAATATATACAGAGTATGTGGTAGATATTCTAACATTTCCAAGTTGAACAACTCGCTCAATCTTTTCTACTTCTTTCAACATCTGTGTGTTAATCGATACGTCTTCAAATTGTCACCCATGACATTTTTTTTCATTTGGGCCGCTTTTATCATTTTCTCCTCTTGCACTATGTTCATCTCCTTCAGCACCATGCTCATCTTTGTCCTTTGCCCCATCTTCATTTTCATTATTCATATCTCCTCCATTATTCCCATCTCGCCCATTTGTATTGTCGTCATTCCCATCTTGACCATCGTTCTCATCTCCCTCATCAACATTTTCTTCAATTTCTGGTCCTTTACCCTTTTCCTTTATGAGTTTGAGTTCGTAGTAGACGCGGTCAATCTTAGCCTTTAAGACCTTAAAATTCTTCTCTATTAAATCTTCAAAATAAGTAAAACGAGAAAGGATTGTATTAGTAACCATCGCCATTTTTTCCTCCAATTCTTGGTTCAAACCTTTAGTGTTTGATGGTTCTCCATATACAACTGAATCTTGAATGGTAGCTTGTTGTTTTCCTATGACGTTGTCAACAATATGCTCCTCGGTGAGTGAAAAAAATGCAAACTACATGCACACAAAATAAATACAGTGTGTTTATTCGATGTGGATGAAATTTAGAGTTTACAAAATTCTAAAAAATTGACATTGTTTACCTCTTCATGTTCAAACACCTTCAATGCAAGATCTCTCCACTCTGGTTGTATGTCGATAGCTTAATTATTCATCTTTGGCAACCCTGAATCTATTTTTCGGGCGTATGTATTGTTGGGGTTGGATATTAGAGGAATACACTCATATGCCCACACAAAAGAGCGCATATGGGAATCCAGCGATTCCAGCTACCGATGCTTCTGGATTGACAATTGCATGTTTAATTGACTTTATTGTTGCTTCATATGCCAAATAACCCCAACGATAGTTTTCAAACTGGATCTCGTCATCTACTAGCATCAAATGTTCAATTTCTATCCTGGTACTTTTTTGTTTTCCAATAAAAAAAAATTGAACAGAAAGTACAATTTGGCAAGCTTGACCATGTCTTTCTTTTTCACACCCCTTCCCTCAATAAAAAGTTTATGAACATCGGACCCACGAATTGGTCGATCATTTCCAAAGTATTTGTTTACAAATCTCCCTGATAATTTAGCAACATCTACTTTTGGCAATTCTCCACAATTTAGCCCAGTTATAATTTCAAAGTCCTTTATTCCAAAGCTGACAACTATTCCTTCAAAATTGAACCACAACTCATCTCCTTTAGTTGGGATGCATTACCTTCTAATCAAATGGTAAAGGAGTTCACTCTGAAATCTATTGATATTAAGGTCCAAAAACTTTCCTAGCAGCTATTCCTAAATCGCTCAAGATGTCTCTTCCTAAGGATTTGTTTAATTTTAGTTAGGACATCTAAACTTCCATAAATGTTAAGCTTTTGGACAGAAGACCATTTTTCTCTTGGAAGAAGGGGGGCATCCTGAAAAATTATTTAGATACGTTTCATAATCCATACTAATTTCATGTTACACAATATATTTCATATATATTCATAGTATAATAGACAGATACCTGGTATTTTTCTGTCCGGTCCTACCCAACGACAGATCCTCTTCCAAACCTTGAAGCTTTCGTTGCTTTCTTCTTGATAGAAGATTTTTTGTTACCCTCATTCTTTTTCGTCACCTATTAATTGTTAACATTCAAATATTATCAAACATATATATTCAATAATCAATTTTTTTATTATTTAAAATTACCTTCTTCTTGTTCTTCTTTATAACTTTGCTTGAATTAGCATTGACCTTTAAAGATTCCTTAGATTTAGATTTAGAAACCTTCTTTGGACAACGTTGTTGAAGTGTTATCTGAAAAGAACAATATTTTCTTAATCACAAATCCTCGTTAAAATAGAATTCATATAAACGCATATAAATGTAATAAAGATAGAAATAACGTATTACCCTTTTTGTAGATTCCTCAACTGACAAATCATGTTTCGTTTTTTTTTTGTTTTCTTGTTATTGGGTGTTTCCTACCAATATAATAGTGCAACCATTAAACACTTATATATATTAAATTAATACAAAGTTTGTAATACTTACCTCTCTATTGTTTCCAAATCCTTCCGCTTTCTATTAATTATTCGCATCCTCACACTCAATGTCAAATTATCTTCCTGAAAATTATGTCCTATGTTTGTTAGAAGAATTAAATGATTTAAAAAAGGTAGCCACGTTCGGTGTATTTATCTAATATACCTCATCGGTTTCCTCTTTGTTCTTCTTTTTCTTGATCCTGCTGCCTAATCTCGAAGCCATCTTTCTCATCTGACCCTTCAACTTCTTTTTCTCCAATAACTTCAACTTCTTTATTTACATTTGCATCACATTGGCCTCGTCCCACAACATCTTCAACTCCTTCTGATACAACAGGTTCCTCCTTTGCAAAAAAAAGAAGATTATTTTTTGTTGCCATTATTCCTATATATACTGCACATAGAAGAAAATATTTTGCTACAATACCTCTCGTGTATTTGAATACAACACAACTTGTGTGCTCGTTATATTATCTTCCTCAATAGGCGTGTCATGATTTAAATACGAAAATAGATATCAAATTAGGCTATCAAACATATTTATTTATGTAATTGTGAAGTATAATTTTAATGTTGATGTACCTTATCTTCAACGGTTTCCTCCTCACCATCATCTTTACTTTTTTCGGGCTTGATTGCATTAAACATTCGGCCCACGTTCCCTATAATTCGTTCGAACATTTTTCTTTCAGGTTGTGTATCCAATGAGAGTTTCATTGGATACTCAACACTAGCATCTGAGCTTTCGTCCTAAGAAGTAGTACATAATATACAAAAATATGAGGAGTACATAATATATATATGATTTAAATAATAACCCAAGGTATTTAATATATACCTCTGAATCAATCGTCAATACTTCCATTTCATTCGCCTTTTGATTCGGTTTCTTACTAGAAGATCCTAAAAGTCGCTGGCTCCTGCGCCTTTTCGTATTCCCAATTTATTTTATATTCACCATTTTGATTCTAATTACATGGAAAATAAGTTCAGAGGTATATACATTTAATCGACCATCACAAACAATTGGATGTATATATATATCCAAACGAGTATTTTTTATATATCCGAACATTATGTACATCTCAAACAGGGGTATAAATCCCAACGAAGGTAGTATTTATTCAATAAGGTGTATAAATCTCAACATGGGTATAGATTTCAAAGAATGTAGTATTTATTCAATCAACAAATGTGGGAAAATGAACAAACGGTGTAACCGAAAAGATAGGGGAAATTGTTTATAGTGTACTGTTTACAATCAATAAACAAAACAAGTAGAAAAACAGGGGAAAGAAGCAAAAAAGGGGGAGGATGAAAAAAACAACCAACATTGTGAATTCTACCTAAACGAAGAATATGAACGAACAGACCGGGTATGTACCAAAAAAAAACATTCAGACCGGGTATTCGAAGGCGCAATCTAGGTATTTAACAAACTAAAAAAAAACATTCGCAGTCTGAAAAAAAACACAAAACCAAATGCCTTCAGACCGGGTATTTACCAAATAATCGCAATAAACCAGTCGTAGAAAAAAAAAATAAAAAGAAGAAAAACTTACCAATTTCGCTGAAGACGGCTGAAGAAATTTTACCCAAGAACGCTAAAGATGAACGAACGTAGAAGCATGTATTTTTCTAAGGCTCAAGATGAACGAAAAACCAGACAACTTTAGATCGGGAATTCGAAGGCACAATCCGGGTATTTAACAAACGCCTAAAAAAAAGCATTCGCAGTAAAAAAAAAAAAAAGCACAAAACCAAACGCCTTCAAACTGGGTTTTTACCAAATAATCGCAGAAAAAAAACCAGTCGCAGAAAAAAAAAAAGAAAAGAAAAAGAAGAAAAACTTACCAGTTTCGCTGAAGATGGTTGAAGAAACTTTACCGAGAACGCTGAAAATGAACGAACGTAGAAGAATGTATTTTTCTAGGGCTCAAGATGAACGGGGAAGATGCTAGTAATGAACTTACCAAGAACGAAAAGCTTAGCAAGGCAGCAATGGCGGAAGTGGGAAAACGCAAAAAAAAAAAAAAAGTGAGGAAGATTGACCAGTATTCACGCTGATTTGGACTGTTTTTGGACAGTTATTTCAAATCTATTTTTTTTCCTTTTTTCTTGTTAAATTATTTTATATTTTCCAGATGGTGTCCATGCAAGGGTATATAAGTAAATGGCCCACGTTTGTTCAAAATTCGTTGGACATGCTTGTAAAATATAGTTCTTTAGGATACTTTTGCTAATTGGATCTTCAAAAAGGCTCATTGTGTTTGGAGTGCACAGTTGTTAAGTTTGTGTTTAGGAAGCAGAGTTGTGAAGTCTGAGTTTATGTTAACTACTTTTTTTTTTTATACATTTTTTCCAAATTGAATTAATAAAAATGTTCTTTCCATCAATGGTAAAATTGATTTTAAGTATGTTTTACCATTTTCCTTTTAAGTCACAATTTTGATTAAAATGAAAAAAAAAAAAATTAGATTCATAACATTCAAACATTGTAGAAAAATAGGTGATAAATATTTGCTTCCATCAATTCTAGAATTGAGATTTTAAGTTATATTTATATTCCTCTCATTCCAAATTGTCCATAATAATATCATTATTCTTTTAATGTAACTTAGATGAGAATGTATTTTGGAAAACATTCCTCAATGTAATCAATATTTTAAATTACTTTAAAAAAAAAAAAAAAATTGGTTCCCAATGTAATCAATTTTTTTTCTCAAAACTTATAAAATGCTTTTTTTTTTTTTTTGGGTAAAATACCTTTTTGATCCCTATTGTCTCAGATCAATTTCTAATAGGTCCTTAGGTTTCAAAATCGGGCAATTAAGTCCCTATTGTTTTGAAAATGCTTCTATTGAGTCCCTCCACCGTTAATTTTTTTAACGGTGCTGACGTGGCCACGTTTAATAATAAAATAATAAATTTTAATTAAAATAATAATATATTAATATAACAAAATAATAATAATAATAATAATAATAATAATAATAATAATATTATTATTATTATTATTATTATTATTATTATTATTATTATTATTATTATTATTATTTAAAAAAAATACTCTCTCTCTCCTCCCTACCCCACCCCCGAACCCTCCCTTTCTTTCCCCCTTTTTTCCCTTGTCGGCGATGGGCGCAGTGGTGATGGCGGCTTCTCCATCTTCTTATTCCGTTGGCTTCTTCTTCTTCTTCTGAATGTTTATTATTTTCGAATTTCAAGTGAGGTGGGTTATTAGATTTTGTTTTTGGGTTTAGATTTGAAGAAGAAAAAGGGCGTGGGGGGTTGAGTTTCTGAAGAAGAAGAAAGGAATGGGGTGGGTTGTTGGATTTTGTTTTTTGGGGTTTGATTTGAAGAAGAAGAAGAGGGGTGGGGTGGATTTGGGCTTTTGAAGACAAAGAAGAAGATGGGTGGGGTGGGTTTGGGCTTTTGAAGACGAAGAAAAAGGGGGTGGGTTGGGTTTGCAGTTTTGAAGAACAAGATGAATAAAAGGGTGGGGTTGGGTACTAGAAGAAGAGAAAGAGGTAGGTTCGGTTTTGAAGAAGAAGAAGACGACGAAAAGAAAGAGGGTGAGTTCAATTTGGAAAAAGAAGAAAAAAAAGAAGGGGTGGGTTGTGACGCCCCGTGCATTTTTGGTGTATTTAAATTTCATGTATTTAGTTGAAAGAAAAGTAATTTCTATTTCGGCTTGTACTTAGGGAATTTAAATTTTATACCAAGGCATTTGGGAATTAATTCTTGGAATATAAGCGTTATGTTAATTTAAAACCCTCCCTACAACTCGTTAAATTTCTAAGTCTGCGTTGGATTACATGAGTGGTTAAGCGTTGAAATATTCTACGCTTAATGAGGGGATTATGTGAGAGATTGCCTATTCTTGGATTGCCTATTATTGGGTTTTTGTAATTAATTAGATTTAAGAAAAGAAATAAAGAAAATAGGAACCCTCAAACCCTCATCTCTCTTTCTTTTTTTCGTGAGACCTCCCCTTGCCGTGAGATTTAGCCGCCACCGTCGTCGAAAGGGAGCGCCCCCACTCGTCATCGCAGATGAAGCTTTCCGCTCAACCCATCATCTTGTCGTGCCGCCAGCCCGAGCACGTCGCAGCTGTTTGTGCATCCCTTTCTCTCTCTCTCTTCGCGCGTTTGCTCCTTCCCATTGGTTTGTGGCATGATTCCTCTCTCTCTCTCTCCATGTTGCAGTGTCGCCGTCGCCGTCCAGTTCGTCACAGCCCGAGCGCCGCCGCTGCGTCTTCCTCTTTCTCCTGTGGGCTTTTAATCTGCAACCCATCTCTCTCTCTCTCTTTCTCTATTTTGCTCATGCGTCATGGCCTCTCCCTTCCGTTTCGTCGTCGGTGCTCTAGGAGAATCACCTTTTGGTTTTGTTTAGTCTTGGATTCAAGGTTTGAGTTTAATTTTCTGATTTGCAACGCCGTCTTTGCTCCAATCTTGGGTGTTTCGGCATTGTTTAAGCGATTCTGGTAAGTGTAAGCCCTTACCCATACTCATTTAGACCTTTAATCAAGTTTAATCAAGTACCCATTCCCTTGCGTGCTGGAAATTGAGTTTGGTGTTGAAATTATTGTTCTGCAGCGCCGTCTAAGTGATTGATTGAGTTCGAATCGCAGTAAGCTCGAATACCCACTGCCCAAGAATCGTTCTAGTGTGATGTTCGAGGTTAATATAACCCGTCTAGCATGAAATCGGGTATGTTTGGGTAAGAGTTGATGTTATTTTTCAGTTTAATAGCATAAAGAATTGTTGCCCGTTAGATGTTAAAGCTTTAAAAGCATGTTTAAGTCAATGCCCATTAATTGTTTAAGCCTTGTTAGTTTTGCCCAACCTTTATAGTGTAAGGATAAAAGCCTTTGCGCAGCGGAAACTTACAAAACCTTAACTCCGTTTTAATTTGAACTAAAATACCAATACGTTTGGCAAATAAAAACCAGCAGTAAACAGATGAAAGCATGCTGGAAAACAATAAAAATAAATCTAAATCTAATCTTGAATTGGATCCTATTGATCCTAGGGTTCAAGAATGACTTACCCTTGAAGACGTTCTTGATCCACTTCACCAAAAACACCGTTGGACAGAAAATTACAGCAACAAACACCCAACTTTTGACCTTGATCTTGCTGCAAGAATCACGAACACCACCACCAAGATTGCACCGGTATCCTCCAAGGAATATGTGTTGAGTGGCTTGTGGGAACCCCAATAATCTAAGGTTTTTCTCTGGAAAAATTCTCTGTATCACAGAGGGAGAGGAAAAACGAGAGAGAGATAGAGCGACAGAGAGGGAGTCAGGCGTGAATGATGGGGTGACTGAAAACTGAATCCCACTTCTTCAAAAAACCCACGCATAATATCAGGTAACTGAAATATCAGTTACCTGATATTTTTCAATTTTTTTTTTAATTAATCATAATTTTAAAATCATAATTTTAAATTATAATTAACTAAAATTTTTATTAATCAATATTAATAAAAATAACATTAATTTAAATCTAATTTAAATTAATATCCCTCTTATCTTATAGTTTAATTAAATCAAATTTAATTAAACTAAAACAATTAACTAATTCAAAATTAATTAATTTTAAAATAATAAAATTGAACATCATATATTCAATTATTATTATTATTCTCTCTCATAAAACTATAGTATTAATATACATCCAATGCACATTAATTATAACCTATAGTTTCAATATGAATCAAATTCATAGTTTAGTTTAATATTCGAACTCCTTCGAATACTTATTTCAACCTTAGAAATTTACCTCAACGCCCTTATAGAGCTACCGGTGGGACCTGATGGACCTACAGATCAGAAGCTCCAACGATATGAGATTAGTTGGCTAAACTCATTAACCAAGTTAATCAATATTCGTTAACTGTGGTTCACTCCACTAAAGAACCACAGCTGCACTCTTCTCACTGCAGATATATTTCTGTGTCCACGGATATCGACCGTCAACAGCAAGTTAGCCTTTCACGTGTGTTCGTATCCCAGCTAGGTCAAATTACCGTTTTACCCCTGGGCTACCTCTTGGTCCTTAAGTACCAGTGCTCCTCTAATGAACAACCTGTTTGTGGTCCAACCAGCAAACAGAAATCCCTCTCGTGCCATAAAGAGGGTAGGGCCCATTGTTCAAGACCCAGAGACACCACTTAAGGGAACACACCTCTACTTACCCTAATATCGGGAAGAAGTGAATTCCATCTTGTAAGATTACGTTCCCAGCTCCCCACTCGGTCTTGTCCCCAAAATGGTAGGCTTATTGAGTCGGCGAATAGGCCACTCTCACCCGTACAAATCAAAGGACAATCCCTCATGG
The DNA here is from genome assembly GCA_017139565.1 of Luffa aegyptiaca. Classification (NCBI taxonomy): domain Eukaryota; kingdom Viridiplantae; phylum Streptophyta; class Magnoliopsida; order Cucurbitales; family Cucurbitaceae; genus Luffa; species Luffa aegyptiaca. The sequence continues at coordinate 45,465,236 of CM029407.1, forward strand.
ACAGGAGTCCATAATCCACTCAGGATTAAGGCCAAGTTGCCTAGGTCATCCTAGTGAAATAGAAACCGAACTAACTAACGGTGTTACAGTTAGTGGTTAACTATTTCGCGGTCCGGTCTTTGTGCAAACTCATTGCACAGGATACCCCCACTCGCATGTCTACTTACATGAACGCGTTGGATCAATACGTTTGTATCAATATACAAAGCGGGTCGTATCCATAGTGTCACCAGGATAAGGTACCCAGCCTTATCCCTATACTACAGACCCTTTAGGCTAAAACTTGAACATCGATCCCCGTATGTCCCTACATACTAGTTCAAGCCTCATTCTATTAGCCTTGGATGTTTAGTTTATTGGATTAGGGTTAATAAGACAAAATATAATACAAACATTGAATAATACATCACTTTTATTAATGTTTGGTCAAATGTACATTTACTATCTACGAGTTTTAGGGAATAATAATAATAATTGAATATATGATGTTCAATTTTATTATTTTAAAATTAATTAATTTTGAATTAGTTAATTGTTTTAGTTTAATTAAATTTGATTTAATTAAACTATAAGATAAGAGGGATATTAATTTAAATTAGATTTAAATTAATGTTATTTTAATTAATATTGATTAATTAAAATTTAGTTAATTATAATTTAAAATTATGATTTTAAAATTATGATTAATTAAAAATATCAGGTAACTGATATTTCAGTTACCTGATATTATGCGTGAGGTTTAAAGAAGTGGGCATTCAGTTTTTCAGGGGTCCTCGCCTTGACTCACGCCTCTCTCCCTCTCTCTCGCCATCTCTCTCTCTCGATTTTGCTCTCTCTCGGTGGATACAGAGCCCATTCCAGAGAAAAACCTTAGATTATTGGGGTTCCCACAAGCCACTCAACACTAATTCCAAGGAGAATACCGGTGCAATCTTTTGGTGGTGTTCGTGACTATTTTCCAGCAAAGAAAAGGAGTCTTTTGTTGCTGTATTTGGGTGGAGAACGAAGGATTTTTGGTGAAACAATTCAAGAACGTCTTCAAGGGTAAGTCATTCTTGAACCCTAGGATCAATAGGATCCTTTTATAGATTAGATCTATTTTTATGTTTTTCCAGCATGCTTTATGAGTTTTTACAGCATGTTTTGTTTATATATCTTGCTGTAAATTTATTGTTTTTGCCATCGTATTGGTTTCCCAATCGATTTTTAAACCGATAAGGTCTCTGAACGGTTCCGCTGCGCTAGGGCTTTAATCCCTGCACTAGTAGCATTGCCCGATCTCTAGAAGCCTTGGAATGAAAGGAAAAAGGGTTATAACTTGCTGTTTTTTTTTTATAACCAAAGTGAGCTTAGCTCAGTGGTAATTGGCATGTACCTTCAACCAAGAGGTTAGAGGTTCGAATCCCCCCACCCCCAAATGTTGATCTACTAAAAAAAAAAAAAACTTGCTGTTTTTGGTTTTAAAGCATGTAGGTTCTATGCCCAATATCTTATTCACTTGTTGTCCAGCGGTTAAAAAGCCTTGATTATGGTCGTTTAGTGAGTACACATGGCCCGTAGTGCCTTAGACATGGTTGCCCATGGTCTAAAACTTTTGGGTTTTCATTATGGGGAATGTTTGAAGGTTGTCCAGCAAAGAAATAGACTTAGTAAAGTGGATTTGGCCCTTAGTAGAATGTTTTGGGAAGTTCTCTTCTAGTTTAGGCTTTCTTTGATGGATAGTAATATTTGATATAGTTTTGAGGTGCTTTTGGAGCTTGGTTTACAAGAGTCTCCTTGTTGGTTTATTTTGGAGCGCTGTAGGTAAGTAGTTTCTACTTGCTGGGTTATGTTTGACTGCATGAAGCATGTTTGCCTGTTATTTGCTTTACTTATATAATTGTGCAAAGTATGAACTACTGAGATATACTGCTTATTTGCTTGAGATGAGCATGTACCATTTTATTGCTTGTGTTAAGCATGAACTGTATCTAGTGTGTTGCTTGAGATGAGCATATTTTGGATGTTTAAGCATGATGAGATGTCGTGTTAAGCATGTTTGAGTTTGGCATGTTGCATAGGGATGTGTAGCATGAGTCAGGTGTGAGGCGCAGCACACGACGCTTAATTCATATGTAGCGGAGCGTGACGCGAAAATCACGTGGGTGTGAGTGTGGAGCGTGATGCGGAAATCACGTATGAGTGGCCCAACACATGACGCATAAGTCATGTGGGGTAGGTGCGAAGCATGACACAAAAATCATGTAAATGCGAAGCATGACGCGAAAATCATGTAATAGCAGAGCATGACGCGGAAATCATGTAAATGCGGAGCATGACGTGGAAATCATGTAGTTGCAGAGCATGACGCAGAATCATGTAGTGTCTAGTGTGTGCGTTGCATAGTTGTGAGATGCATATGCATGATTGTTTTATTGCTTTTCAAGTATGTTGATGGTGTATGGCTTAAAGGCATGTTGATTGTTTATGGTTGTATAAGCATGTTGGTTGCGTGTGAGAAGCATGTTGGTTGCAATTGTTTGGTGGTTGTTGACTTAGAAAGTGTGAGCTGCTTACCAGTACTATGGTTGTACTGATACCCCCTTCCCTATCTTCCCCCTAACATTTTAGATGTTGCAAGTTTGGACGATGCTGGGTTTTATGCCCTAAAACTCGTAGATAGTGAATGTAAACAAATTTTATACTTGTGTTTAATAAAGTGTTATTTAGTTTCTGCAATAAAATGTTATTGTTAAATATTGCACTATTTGACCCAAATCCAATAACCTAAGATCCAAAGTTGTTTGTATGTAACTTGAACTAGTATGTGGGGACATACGGGGATCGATGTTCAAGTAACAACCTAAAAGGTCTATAGTACAAGGATAAGGCTGAGTACCTTATCCTGGTAACACTATGTGATACGACCCGTTTTGTATTTGATACAGACGTATTGATCCAAAGCGTCCATGTAGTAGACATGTGAGTGGGGGTATCCTATGCAATGAGTTTGCATAAGACCAGACTGCGAAATAGTAACCGCTAGCTATAACACCGTTAACTAGTTAGGTTTCTATTTCACTAGGATGACCTAGGCAACTTAGTCTGAATCCTGAGTAGATTATGGACTCCTGTTCACGAGGGATTGTCCTTTGATTTGTATGGGTGAGAGTGGCCAGTACGCCAACTTAATAAGCCTACCATTTTGGGGACAAGACCGAGTGGGGAGCTGGGAACATAATCACACAAGATGGAATTCACTCCTTCCCGACTTTTGAGGAAGTAGATGAGTGTTCCCTTAAGTGGTGTCTCCGGGTCTTGAACAAAGAGCCCTACCCTCTCACTGGCCCGAGAGGGGTTTCTGTTTGATGGTTGGACCACAAACAAGTTGTTCATTAGAGGAGCACTGGTACTTAAGGAGGTAGAGGTAACTTAGGGGTAAAATGGTAATTTGACCCAGCTGGAGTTACGAACACTCGTGAAGGACTAACTTGCCGTTATTGGTCGATATCTGTGGACACAAAATATTCTGCAGTGAGAAGAGTGCAGCTGTGGGTCTTTAGTGGAGTGACCCACTGAAGATAACTTGGTTAATGAGTTTAAGCCGATTAGTCTCGTATCGTTGGTGTAATGTCCCACATTCCAGGTAACCCAAGTTGGTTTTAAATTAACCGTTATGTTGGGCTGATTCAGATATTTTTTTTCCTCGTGTATTAAGATATTTTCAGTTGATCGTGCAGGCTAAGTGGGGAAGTTAGTCAGCGTTTTTTTCTCCTGGTTAGTGGGTGGTTTTAGAGTTTGTTAGGTTTTTTTTTTAAAAAAAGAAAAGAAATAGGAAATCTCTCTCTCTCCCTCTCTTTCCCTCGCGTGAAGCTGCCCCCTATCTTTGCGTTTTCTCCCTTCTCCGACAACATCTCTCTCTTTGTTTCGTCCACGCCGCCGCCGCCCCTCTCGCCCAGCCGCCGTCCCTCTCTCGCCTAGCCGCCGTCCCTCTCTCGCCCATCCGCCGTCCCTCTCTCGCCTAGCCGCCGCCGAAGTCCTCGTGCCGCCCAGTCGTCTGGCACAGTAAGCCGCCGAACTCCCAGTGCCGCCGTTGCCTTCCCTGTTTTCTCCACGTCGCCGCTTCCCTCCGACGGGCAAATCCCAGGCCGCCCAGCCGTTTTCTTCTTCGTCGTCAGTCGCAGGTCCGTTCCGTCCTCTCTCGCGATTCCGGCATCACAGCGTAAGTTCATCTCTCCCTCGTCTTTGGCTGTTTTAAGCTCCATTTAGTCTTCATTACTCTTGTTTCGCTCAAATCCCAAGCGTCCGACATCTCAGATCTCGGTTCTCTCGCAATTTTGCCTCTGCCCAATGTGTTTCAGCGTGGTTCCAGCCCTCATTCGGCGTTATTGGGCGAATTCTGTAAGTTCTAACTTGACCCATTTGTTATTGGCTGCAACGTGAGTTACCCATGATCCAAGAAGTGTTATTCTAAGTCACGCATTCCTTATCGCCTCCTAAATTGCAGGTTTTGGCGACTTTCGGACACCGTACAACACGTATCCAACTCTGTTTGGTGTTGAGCGGTAAGGTCCAGCGCCCTTGAGTCTTTAGGATTCATCTAAATTAGCTTTAGAATAACCTCTAATCATTGGGCATTCCTTAGCTTCAGTTTTAAACTCAATTTGGGCTCGGGACGACACTTATTTAAAGGATTTCAGTGCTATTTGGTAAATTCCAGCAAGGTTCCCACCCCTTTTTGGTAAGTTCCAGCATCTTTCAGCATGATTAGGGTCCCTTTAAATCTATGTCAAGTGTTAGGAATATTGTTAGGTTGTTCCTAACCTCTAGGGTGCCTTTATTGTGTTTGTAGGTGCGCTTAGAGCCTATTCCAATATTTTTCCAGCAAGCGTTAATTTGGTTTAGGAGCGCTTTTAAGCTTGTGTAAGTAGTTTCTACTTGGATGAGCCTGTTTGTTTGTTTGCTTGAGCATGACACTTGTTTGCTTGCTTGCTTATAAGTTTTGTGTTTGATACATAAACGTATGTATTTCGCTATGTGTGATAAGCACGTTGACTTGTTGTTTCCTTAGCATGAGATACTTTGAGCATATTTGGTTATGGTTGTGGAAGTTGTTATGTCAATTAGTGGGCAATGTTGCATGAGTCACGTCTGCATGGTGTATGTGCATTGGGGAGAGGCGGAGCATGACGCGTAAATCATGTGTTGGGTGTGTGTGCCGAGCGTGACGCGGAAATCACGTGTGGGTGTGAGTGCGGAGCGTGACGCGGAAATCACGTGTGAGTGGCGCTGCGCATGACGCGTGATAATACATGTGTTGGGTGGGTTTGTGGAGCGTGACGCGGAAATCACGTGTGGGTTGTGAGTGCGGAGCGTGAAGCGGAAATCACGTGTGAGTGTGCGGGCATGGCGCGGAAACCATGTGGGGGTGCATAGCATGATGTGTAGATTCATGTTGTCGTCCCATTTTTGCATGAACATGTGTTGGCGTTGTTATTGTCATGTTTTAGAGCATGTTGGATTGTTTATCGCTTTACAAGCATGATGTGTTCGAATAGCTTGCTGTTGTGGTTGTTTGTTGTTTGGTGGCTCACCGGGTGTGAGCTACTTACCAGTACTGTGGTTGTACTGATACCCCTCCCCTTTCTTCCCCCCAACATTTTCAGATTATGCAGGTGATGAGCTTTATGTGCCCGGTGATGTGGATGAGGAGTTTCACGAGGGATGACCATATGGTTGTAAATACTAGTTTGTTTCCTTTCATTGTTGGACAGGATAGTCTTTCTTTTGTTGATGGTTAGGTTGATTTATAGTATTTTTCTGCTGAGTCAAAGAAATCTTAGTTGCCTAATTTGTAGTAGTTAATGTTCCGTTAGGGTGTAAATATGTTTGAGTTTAATAAAGTTATGTTGACTCTAGACTTTAAGCGCACGATGTACTTAGAAGAGTTTAGGTTTTGTTGTTGGTTGAAGATGCGAGATCTGTCTCGTATCCTAGTTTGAAGTTGTTTCTGTGGAGTTGTGGGGTTGAATGGAATAATTTAGAAGACATGCTCAGGGCTTGTGTGCTAGATTTCAGTGGTAGCTGGGAAAGTCATTTGTATTTGATCGAGTTTGCCTACAACAACAGTTATCAGTCGACCATTGGTATGGCTCCGTATGAGGCTCTGTATGGGAAAAAGTGCAGGTCACCGGTCCATTGGACGAGGTTGGTGAAAGAGCTTTGCTAGGGCCAGAGTTGGTTCAAATGACCAATGATGCAGTTCAGAAGAAAAGGGCAAGGATGCAAACTGCTCAGAGTAGGCAGAAGAGTTAAGCAGATGTCCGGCGTAGGGAACTCGAGTTCAGTGTTGGTGATCACGTGTTCCTCCGAGTGGCACCAATGAAAGGAGTTCTGCGTTTCGGTAAGAAGGGCAAGCTTAGCCCCAGGTTCATCGGACCTTATGAGATCCTGGAGCACATTGGTCCTGTCGCGTTTAGGTTGGCGTTGCCACAAGCAATGTCTGCAATGCACAATGTGTTTGATGTGTCAATGTTGAGGAAATATGTCCATGACCCTTCACATGTGCTGAATCCAGAACCTTTGCTGCTGAATGAGGATTTGTCCTATGAAGAGAAGCCGGTTAAGATCTTGGCCAAGGAGTCGAAAGTCTTGAGAAGCAGGGTCATTGATTTAGTAAAGGTTTTGTGGAGGAATCACAAAACGGAAGAGGCAACCTGGGAAAGGGAAGCTGAGATTAGAGCCAAGTATCCAGAGCTCTTCGAACAGCAAACTTTCGAGGACGAAAGTTCTTAAGGTGGGGAGATTGTAATGTCCCACATTCCAGGTAACCCAAGTTGGTTTTAAATTAACCGTTATGTTGGGCTGATTCATATATTTTTTTTCCTCGTGTATTAGGATATTTTCAGTTGATCGTACAGGCTGAGTGGGGAAGTTAGTCAGCATTTTTTTCTCCTGGTTAGTGGGTGGTTTTAGAGTTTGTTAGGTTTAAAAAAAAGAAAAGAAAAGAAATAGGAAATCTCCCTCTCTCCCTCTCTCCCTCTCTCTCCCTCGCGTGAAGCTGCCCCCCTCTCTTTGCATTTTCTCCCTTCTCCGGCAACATCTCTCTCTTTCTTTCGTCCACGCCGCCGCCGCCACTCTCGCCCAGCCGCCGTCCCTCTCTCGCCTAGCCGCCGCTAAACTCCTCGCGCTGCCCAGTCGTCTGGCACAGCAAGCCGCCGAACTCCCAGTGCCGCCGTTGCCTTCCTCATTTTCTCCACGCCGCCACCCCCTCCTTTGTTTTCTCCCTCCGACGAGCAGATCCCAGGCCGCCCAGCCATCGTTTTCTTCTTCGTCGTCAGCCGTAGGTCTTTTCCGTCCTCTCTCGCGATTCCGACATCACAGCGTAAGTTCATCTCTCCCTCGTCTTTGGCTGTTTTAAGCTCCATTTAGTCTTCTTTACTCTTGTTTCGCTCTGATACCAACTGTAACACCCCAAGTTTTATTATTCTGGCCTAGCGACATTACTAAATTCCTATGTTAACCTAACCGAGAGCTCTGAAAATTTCGGCAGCATAACGGCGTACATAAAATGAAACCAAAATTTTTAATCACCTGTTAAACTCAAAACAACATTTCTAAATTATTCCATTCAACCCCACAACTCCACAGAAACAACTTCAAACTAGGATACGAGTCAGATCACGCATCTTCAACCAACAACAGAACCTAAACTCTTCTAAGTACATCGGTGGTTGTACTGATACCCCTCCCTTTTCTTCCCCCCAACATTTTCAGATTATGCAGGTGATGAGCTTTATGTACCCGATGATGTGGATGAGGATTTTTTTAATTGGATTTAATTAAATTATTAAGAGTATTGATGAATTAGGTGATTTAACTTGCTTCCATAGAGCTTTTATTCTAAAAGATGTGTTAGAATTATTTTCAATTGATCAATTTCTAGTATTTGTTTAATTAAATTCAATTAGGTTTTTTAATTGGGTTTAATTAAATTATTAAGAGTATTGATGAATTAGGTGCTTTAACTTGCAAATATAGCTTTTATTTAGTCTTATTTTAAATTGGGTCCAAATTAAAAGAAAACCCAATTGATTTTTTTACTTAGTTAAAAAAGGTTGTTACCCATTCATTTACCTTTACCCATGAGCCTATATATACATTGTTGGGTTTTATGCCCTAAAACTCATAGACAGTGAATGTAACAAATATTATACTTGTTCAATAAAGTGTTGTTGAGGTTTATCCAATAAAGTGTTATTGTTGTTTTAGTTTAGAATTGCACAATTGACCAAAATCCAATAATCTAAGATCCAAAGTTGTTTAATGTAGCTTGAACAAGTATGTGGAGACATACAAGGGATTAATGTTCAAGTAACAACATAAAAGGTCTATAGTATAGGGATAAGGTATTGGTGACACTATGTGATACGACCTGATTTGTATACGATACAGACGTATTGATCCAAAACGTCCAGGTAGTAGACATGTGAGCGGGGGTATCCTATGCAATGAGTTTGCATAAGACCAGACCACGAAATAGTAACCACTAGATGTAACATCGTTGACTAGTTAGGTTTCAATTTCACTAGGATGGCCTAGGTAACTTCAGTCTTAATTCTGAGTGTATTATAAACCCCATTCTACGAGGGATTGTCCTTTGATTTGTATGGGATTCGCCGACTCAATAAACCTACCATTTTGGGGACAAGACCGAGTGGGGGCTGAGAACATAATAACACAAGATGGAATTCACTCCTTCCCATTTTTAGGTGAAGTAGATGAGTGTTCCCTTAAGTGGTGACTCTGGGTCTTGAACAAAGGGATCCCACCCTCTCATTGGCCTGAGAGGGACTTTCTGTTTATTGGTTGGACCATAAACAAGTTGTTCATTAGAGGATCATTGGTACTTAAGGAGATAGAGGTAACTCGAGGTAAAACGGTAATTTGACCCATCTGTAGTTACGAACACTCGTGAAGGATTGACTTACCAGTATTGATCTATATCCGTGGGCACAAAAACATTCTACAGTGAGAAGAGTGCAGCTGTGGGCCTTTAGTGGAGTGACCCACAGTTAATGAATATTGGTTAACCTGATTAATGAGTTTAGTCAGTTAACCTCATATCATTGGAGCTTCTAATCTGTAGTTCCAGTAGGTCCCCTGCTAGCTCATAAAGGATAATTAGGAACAATTAGTCTTGAAAAGAATTTGAATAGTTCAAATTCATTATGAGAAATTAAGTTAATTGTATGAGATACAATTAATATAATGTATGTGATAATACATTATAATATAAACTCTGATTTGAGATTAAACTTTATTAATTGAGAGAAATACAATTAAATATGATTTAATTGTAGGCTTAAATTAGATATGTGATATTTAATTTGATAAATAATTAATTGGAGAATTGATTAATTATTTAATTAAATTTATTTTAATTAAATTTGGTTTAATTAAAATTAATTAAATTAAAGCTATAGGTGATGTGAGAGATGTTCAATTAAATATGATTTAAATGAAATAATTAATTAATTAAATCCCTATCCTATTACGATTGGGAAAAGAATCCCTATCCTATTACGACTAGGAAAAAGGATATGGTATCTACTGGCATTCTATATAATTCACAGGATTCCTTCCCAGTGAGGTGCTCTCTTCACTCTCATGAAAAATTTCTCTCTAAGAATTTTCGCAACATTGTAGTGAAATTCTTTTCCCAAATTCAAGAAGGCCAAGTCCTACAACTTGGTTCATAGTCTCAGAGACATGATCTTACTGTGATCGTGTTGTAAGTGGAGTAGGTCTATTAACCGAACCACTATAAATTCTTGTGTATGATCTTTGTAAACGCATTTTCTGCTTACTTTAATATTCTGTCCAGCACTGTATTGCAACAAAAACACTCTAAAATGTGGATATTTCTTGCTAATAAATTGTAAATAAACTTCAGGATAAGTCTTGGGCATACTAACAAGATGTAAAAAGAATTGATTTTGCTTAGAAAGTATTAGATTTTGTTGGTTTTGTGCAGTAGTCTCAAAAGTGTTGGGTTTTATGTCCTAAAACTCGTAGATAGTGAATGATTAACGAATTATACACTTGTATCAATAAAGTGTTATTGAGGTTTATGCAATAAAGTGTTATTGTCATATTAAGTCTAGAATTACACAATATGACCCAAATCCAATAAACTAAGATCCAAGGTTGTTTACATGTAACTTGAACTAGTATGTGGGGACATATGAGGATTAATGTTCAAGTAACAACCTAAAAGGTCTATAGTACAGGGATAAGGCTGGGTACCTTATCCAGGTAACACTATGTGATACGGCTCGCTTTGTATTCGATACATACGTATTGATCCAAGACGTCCATGTAGGAGACATGCGAGCGGGGGTATCCTATGCAATGAGTTTGCATAAGACCGGACCACGAAATAGTAAACCACTAGATCTAACACCGTTAACTAGTTAGGTTACTGTTTCAATAGGATGACCTAGGTAACTCAATCTTAATCTTGAGTGTGTCATGAACTCCTTCTCACGAGGGATTGTCCTTTGATTAGTACGGGTGAGAGTAGCCTGCACGCCGACTTAATAAGCCTACCTTCTAGGGAACAAGACCGAGTGGGGGGTTGGGGACATGACAATACAAGATGAAATTCACTCCTTCCCCTATTGGGGCAAGTAGATGTGTGTTCCCTTAAGGGCTGATTCCGGGTCTTGAACAAAGGCGCGCCGTCCTCTCCTGGCCCGAGAGGAACTCCTGTTTAGTGGTTGGACCCTAAACAACTTGTTCATTAGAGGGATCAGTGGTACTTAAGGAACCAGAAGTAACCCAGGGGTAAAACAGTAATTTGACCCAGCTGGTGTTACGAGCACACGTGAAGGATTGACTTACTGCATTGATCGATATCCGTGGACACAGAAATATTCTACAGTGAGAAGAGTGCAGCTGTGGGTCTTTAGTGGAGTGACCCACAGTAAACGAATGTTGATTGACTCGGTTAATGAGTTTAGCTGATCAATCTCGTATCGTTGGAGCTTCTGATCTGTAGGTCCATTAGGTCCACCTACTAGCTCATAACGGGTTCTGAGATAATATAGTCTTGATTATTAAAGGGAATTTAGGTTAATTGTATTTTGATGCAATTAATATAATGTATGGAGATACATTATTGTATAAGTTCAATTAATGAATTAAACTTTATAATAAAATTAATTTTGGATGTGATTCAAAAATTAATTAATGAGAGAATTATGAATTTAATTAAATATGTGATATTTGATTAATTCATGAATTAATTAATTGGGGAATTAATTAATTCAATTTTAATTTGGTTAAATGTGATTTAATCAAATTAATACTATACTTTATATTAATGTACATTTTGATGCACATTAAAACTATAGGTTAAATGAGAGAGATAAAATTGAATATGATTCAATTATAAAATTAATTAGATATTTGATATTTAATTAATGTGAGATCAATTAATTTAAATTAATTGAATGGCCTATTTAATTCAATTGAATATGATTTAATTGAATTAAAACTATATGTTATAATTGATTTAATTAAAATTGGTTAAATTAAATTAATTATAATTAATTAGATAATTAATTATTATTTAAATAATTATTAATTATTTAATTATTTAATTATTATTTGATAATAATTAAACGGTCCAGATCATTTGAATTTGATCCAATGGTTGAGATCTTGTAGGGTTTTAACTCCCTCCCCACTTATCGTGAAGTGGAGAGGGGTTACCCAACTGCTTCCCATTCTTTCATTCAAGCAAAAAAAAAAAAAAAAAAAAAAATACAGAGATGTGATTCTCTCTAAACTCTCAAAATTCTCTCTACAAAAAACACAGCATTACCTTGCTGTAAATTCCCTTTCCAAGACGATTTTTGGGTTCCCACAAACCGGTTCTCAGTAATCCAAGAGGATAGCGGGTGTTCTTGCGTGGTGGTGTCCATTTGGAGATCAAGAACGAGATCCTTGGAGCATTGTGCAGTGTTCTTCGAAATCCAGTAAGTGTTCTTGATCTTGAATCAATTTTAGCATGCTTAATCGTTTGTTAATTTAGAAATTTGTTTCTGAATTTTAATTGCCAATGTATTGGTTTTTCGTAAACGAAATTGTGAAACGAATTGGTCTTGATTGTTTCTGCTGCCAAAGGGATTTTAACCCTTCAAAAAGCTCCCAGTTGCACCAGCAATTGTGCCCGCATCTAAAGAAGGTAGCTGAATGAAGGTCAAAGTAGAATACTCGAAGAAATGCGCTGCAGTTTGTGGTCGCATCTAGACAAAATCGACAGAATCCCCAAATTCTCGAGATTAACAGAATTTTCTAGAATATCCAAAATTATTAAGCAAATCTCCTTAGATCAAGGGATTTCATTCAGAGGGGACTTCCCATGTGGTCTTCTTCTAAGAATGTAGCATTTGTCGATACAAATTCTTTATTCTCTTGTGGATTGAAGAAGTATCCACATCTCGCGTTTTGATGGGGCAACCTACGAATAGGTATACTTTTGAACAATGTCCCCAAAAAATAAAGTAAACAACTTTTACGCCTTATCCACAAATAAAAAAATGTTTCAGAAACATTTTTTTTATGGAACGTTGTTCAAAATACATAGTGCAGTCAACACTGCATGACCCCAAAACGATCCAGGCAAATGAGCATAGGTCATAATGAATCGAACCATATCCAATAGGGTTCTATTTATCCTATCTGATACACCGTTCTCCTAAGGTGTTCCAGGGGTTTGAGAGTTGGGATGTAATTCAATGTTCTATTAAATAGTCTTGGAATCTTAAGTCCCACATACTCTACACCTCGATCAGATCGAAGTGCTTTTATCATCTCACCAAACAAGTTTCCAACTTTAGTCTCACACCACTTTGAATTTCTCAAGAGCTTTAGACTTAAGTTGCATTAGGATGAAATACCCATACCTTGAATAATTATCTATAATATAGATGAATTATTCATGCCCTCCCACTGCTTTAACATATTGGACCACAAGGATCCAAATGTACAAGCTCCAAGGGCTCTTTGGCTTTATAGTTCTTTTCAAGCAAAAGAATCTATTAGTCATATTGACCTTAAGGCATGACCTATAAGGTAGTAGAGAGTCATCTTCTAACTCGCTTAGAAGTATACTTTTGACCAATCCCCCAATCAAATTGAGATTAATATGGTCTAACCTTAAGTGCCAAAGACATGTATTTCCCTTTAGGAGAAAACCTTTGCCTCTTATCACATTGAGTAGTAGCAGTCTTAAACAGCTCGGTGTTCTTGACTACTTTACTCATGATTAGTCTTAAAACATGTAGGTTATTTTCAAGTCCAGCTGAACAAATGTCAACTCTCTTTCTATAAATGAAAAGACTGCGTCAGCAGAGAAAGGTATAGAGTAACATTGTTCCAGCAAATAAGATACAAAAATCAAATTTTTGTTAATCTTAGGACATACACATTATCCAATAATATGTATTTCCTCCCACTGGGAAAAATAACTTAATGTTCCCCATTTCTACAGCCAAGACAACCTCTCTAGTCTCAACTTTGAGAGTTGTTTCAATAGCATCAAGCCATTCCCAGGAACTTATTCCTTTTAATAAGAAGAATAGATGAGATTTGTGACCCCCTGAATCTAGTATTCAGGCAGAACCATTATTCTCCACAAATCACGCTTCCAAAACTAGTAAATCAAATTTACTGTCTTTGGATAAGTCTTTTTTGGTTGAGCAAGGTCCAATGTCATATTCATTAGGAATACTTCTTAATGAGTTAGACATTTGGGGCATGAGGACATTCCTCTGTTAAGACTAATCATAAATCATTCACCACAAATTAATCGTTTAAGTTTGTTGTATAATCACTATTATTTATTAAACAGGCTTAAGACAATGCACATATTTAATTATTGAATTGCTTAAATAACAAATTACTCGCATTATTAATTGCACTAACCCATCACATCTAATCCAATCAAATTCAGCAAAAAACATACAAGGAATCAAAGAAATCCTAGAGAACTATTGATTTAGTTTTTGCAACGATACTTCAGAGGTTTAGAACAACAGCCACCGAAGGGTGGTCAACTATTCCTCCTCTGAATTGAGACAATCTCAACCAAACCCTAACACCAAAATAACTCATATTTCGTTAGTGTTTAGTTATCGTTGTTTGGTCAAAGATTCGTTAACACATTTAACTCATCCCCGTAAGTGTAACCCTCCCACTTTCAGATCTCAGAGGCACGCACCAACAGGCTACCGAAGGGAAAGACAACTGTTGGTGATTAGCCTAAGAGTCCTTATCCTATACAGGAGTTAACGATGTTCCGAATCCTATGATCAGGCCCTCCGAAGGGATGGTTGCGCCAGGGCAACACGCATGTGGACCATAGGACTCTCACGGTGTGAACTAAGGGCGGAGACCGAGGGATACGTTGACACGTGTCCCGCTCCCACTTACTATAGACATTTTTTCCATTCACCTTGTTATTCATCCATGCAAACACTTTCTGAAGGGAGGCTGTGCCTAAGGCGACACGAAGCCGAGCATGAACCTCATGTTGTGAATATAGGAATGTAGGAGCAAAACTTGATTTAAATCTAGTTTTGTAATTTTCCTCCCACTGAAAATGTCCTACAGTTTATTTAGGGTTATTTAACTTAGATAAATTCGGCTAAGTCAATCTATCTAAGTCTAATCCTATTATAACTCTTATGATGAGAATTTTATTGCAATGCTCCAGGTGAATTAAACTCTTTTAATAAATCTAGCAACATTGCATGCTAACATGACTATGGTTAATTCAACTCAAGTTTCGGGTTAGTTCCCAGGTAGGAGGTGTTCCGTAAACTGTCATCTTAAATACCTCCAGCCTTAGATAGAACTTCACCGAGAGAGTTCCCTTATAACCATAGTAATGTAAAGTCTTTACTCTAAAGATCTAGGCGTATTAAACTCTTTTAACAAATCTAGTGACATTACATGCTAACACTTAACTATGTTTAATTCAACTCTGGTCCGGGTTAGTTCCCAGGTAGGAGGTGTTCCGTAAACCGTCATCTTAAGTACCCCCAGCCTTAGACAGAACTTAACCGGTGGAGTTCCCTTATAATCATAGTAATGTTTTTCCTACTTAGTCAATTAGAACTATTTTTAATTCTAAGTAAGAATAATTCTAATCCTATTAGAAATGTGATCTTAGGTCTAATTAATTTTAAACAATTTAAAATTAATTTATTTTTCCTAAGATCCTATGTTTGCATGCAATTCTTTGTTATAGGTTAACGGTTTCTATTCATTAATTTTATAACACTTATAAAATTTTAATGAATTATCCTATAACATGCTACTATGGTGACATAAATTAACAATCGAATTCTAATTAATTCATAAACCATATACTAGCATTCATGACATACAAAAATATAACAATTATATTAATCTAAGGTAATGTCATGCTCAATGCAATTTTAATTTCCTTTTAATTAACCTAACTCTTAAATTAATTACCGAAGAAAATTAAAATTAAGCATTACCATTTTCATACATTAACATAACATTTATATTAATAGCTCATGAAAAAATAAGCATGTTAATTACTAATATAAATATAACTCTTATATTTTTAAACTAAAGTAATTTCATGCTTAATGAAAATTAATTTTCTTCAATTAATCTAACTCTTAAATTAATTACCCAAGAAAATTAAAATAAGCATTTACATTTTCATATATTAACATAACACTTTATATTAATTGCTCATGAAAATAAATAAGCAAATAAATTACTTTCATAAATATAACTTTTTATATTCTTTACTAAAGTAATTTCATGCTCAATGCTTCTGAATTTTCATCCATTTAATATAACACTTTATATTAAAATCCATGAAAATAAAATTCATACAAATTTCATACATTATAACATTTATAATAATAAATATGCATGAATATGCTTAACCTATGGTGGGATTTTAAATACTATATGACATTCATAAAACAAATAAATAGCTAAGTAGACAGGTTTTTGGCATCCTAGGACAAAATACATAAGAAAAATTACAATAATTAATCTAAAAATTTCCTATTTAGTCGTGAACTAGCCCAAATTAGCTTTGAACTGGGTCCAAACCCTTCAAACCATCAAAAATTGGATTGAACCGCACTGAATCAGCTTCAAAACACCTTGAACCGACTTTAAATGCAACGAACTGAACCAAAAATGGCTCAAACAACACAAAATCGGGTCAAAAACCCCTCAGACTGGTCAAAATTGGCTAGAAAAGGTCAAAACCATGCGTGAACCGGTCAAATTTGCAAGGAATCAGTCAAAACAGCCCGAACCGGTCAAATTTCCTTGAATCGCGCCACTTACTGATCAAACTGGACCGAACCGCTGCACGAAAACAATCTCTCCAAAATAAAAGAAACAATGCCTACCCGCAAGCTCGAACACTTAACCTTTGGTTTCATAGGATGTTGTCCAAACAACGCAACCGAACGGGTTCTACACATTAATTGTTCAATTTCTTTTTTTTTTAATTTTATTTTCTCCGCTCGTTTCTGTTCGTTTCTGGGCAATTCCTCTGGCGTCGAGACGCCGTTGAGCAGCGTCTCGACTCTGGCTCTCGACTTTGCGCAAAATCTTCGATTTCCAGCATTATACTCATCCGATTTGGTTCCAAATTGCATCGATATTCACAGAAAACAGTCACAATCGATAGACACGGACTTACAGACTCGATTTGCAACAAAACGCCCAAAACACCTGGCCTTACATTGATCAAATCAACAAAAATTGCAAAATCTAATGCCAAAAACCCAAAACATCTACTAGCAAACCATTCATTCATCAAATGCATAAAGGTACCCACCAAAAGCCAATGCAAATTTCAGAGAAACAATATTAGATCTACGATCGACTCTGATACCAATTGAAGGATTGAAATTCCCTAATTCCGTAAAGCGGAAGCGTAATTGGGACCGTTTCGTAGTTAATTTTGTTTCCACCAAAAAACCAATACATTGGCAAAATTTACAGAACACATTCTATAAAATCTATTTCGACTAAGCATACAATAAAAGATCTAATCTAAAAGGGGAAGAGAAGCAAACCTCCATTGACGTCTGTAACGCCCCCAAAATTTTATCTATACTATAAGACATTACTAAACATTTACCCTAATGCTAACTTAATGCCCCAAAAATTTCGGTAGCATAACACCATAACTATAGCTAATTAAAAATTTTAGACACCTGGAAAACAAGAATACACACTTCTAATCCAGGCCACAACTCTACTTCATTTGACAACATCCCGACATACTCACTGAATTAAGAACTAACTTCAAAACTCAAGCAGATATAATACGAGTCAGATCTCGTAACAAGTACCAATTAATAAAACTAATTCATCCCAGATAAAAGAGACTACAAGTTTAAGTCTGTTACAAATTGAACAAATTAACCACAACTATTAAATAAAGTATCCAACAACTAAATCAATTTAACTAGCTCCAAAAAGAATCTAAACACAATTGAATAAAAACAGCTACTATCTAATGGTCTCCTCTTCCAAGCCTCCTCCTCATCACCAAGTCCGGATATGGTCACATAACCTGCAAAACCTGGTGGTGGGTCAGTACAAAACCACGATACTAAGTAAGTGGCTCACACCTGCAAAGCCATCAAACAACATACATATACCAGACAAGTATCATGCTTTTCAACTACATTATTATGCCTCATAACCAAGACAAACAATCAACACATAAAAGCATACTTAATTAATGCAATCGTGCAACAACCATACCTCTAACACATGAATTTCCGCACCATGCCATGCACACTCAAAACACATGAATTCCGCATCATGCCATGCATACTCGGTTTTCTCTCAAGCTCCACGAGCTCGCTCAACACTCATGACCCTCACAAAGCCCTCTGAGACTGACTCCTTCGAGTCACGCCGACCCCTGACCATATTACCCAGGGCCTCGACGTTTCTCTACGACGCTCAGCGTTCGACCCTTGACCATATTACCCAAGGCCTCGAACTGTGCGTTGCCCCTTTGCCATATTACCCAAGGCACCCGATGACTTAACAATCAAACTGTATATCGCCCTTTGGCCATATTACCCAAGGCACCCGATGACTTTCACAACGTATAGACTCATCACATCGCCCCTTGGCCATATTACCCAAGGCACCCGATGCTCCTCTTATCCATTGGTGACATACCACCCCTCGACCATTTTTACCTGAGGCACCTGGTATTCACCTAACTTTCCTTTTTAATCACACAAGGCCCTCTGACCTCACAATCTCACTAGGATGCATGAATCCTACACATCATGCCACTAGACCATGCTTTATGCTCGAAGACCATGATAACTATGCAGCACACTCACAACATAAAATAACATGCTCATTTAGGCCATCATAATGAAACATCAAGCTAATCAACCAAAGTCAATCAAAACGTCTCAACAGTCCAAGATATCGCAACAATCCAACCAACATCTCACATAACGCATAATTCAAGAAGCGATATATTTAGATCATGAAAATATAACATGGACAAGGCATACAACATGCTAGCGTACAACAAACAGACTCAACAAGTAGAAATCCACTTACTATTGCTAAAGCGTTCCTAAGCGAATCTAATGAGCTCCCAACAATAAGAAAGATAAGGCTTCAAAGCTAGGATTCACTTGCTAAACCTTAAACTAAGACGAACATGGCTTAGAAGAGATGTTCCTACCCAACAAGAGGCTTAAGCTAGGGTTTGAACACTCTAAAACCAAACCAATACTACAAGCAAAGATTCCAAGGGTTAGAAACTAATTTACAGCACACAAGAAGTAGCGTGCAAGGGTTTAAACAAAGCCTTCCTAACTAATCCTTACCAAAAAGGTCTTGGATTTAAGATAGAGGCGAACAAATGAGTCCAAACCTACAACCGAGGAACTTCCAAACATTAACGATCGATACATCAAATCTTAAAGTACTTTTAATGAGTTTGAACAGGTATAAAGTAGGCTGAAACTTACTAAACTACCCAAAACGAGCTTGAACTAAAGCTGATTGATGCTTGCCGGAGTCTGAGATCGCCAAACAGAAGTTATTGGGCTATGGGCAATCTAAATCAATGTTATTCAGCTTGTTGGTAAGTGTTGAAAACTAGGTTCGAGCCCAAAAACTTGTTGATTGGTGTTTGAATGAGCCTAAAATTGCATATTTGAGATCGTTAGAGAATGGGTAATTCAAATCACAAGTCAATAGAGTATGGGTCACGATATCAAATTGGTTTCGAGTTTGATTTCAGCGTGCTTATTGCTGGAAATCACGAAAACCACATGGATCAATGCCGAAACTCACCAAAATCGTTGAAGAGATGGGGAAATCGCGAGCTTTGCTGGAATCCTGAGAGAAATCACGCAAGAAGATGAATGGAATGCTAGAGGATAGATTGCAGGCTCGTAGATGAGACGTTGGTGTCGCTGCTCAAGCCGTCTGTGGGTTGTTGTTGCGCAAAACCTAGAGGAGAGGGAAACGGGCTGGCGAAAAACTGAGAGAGGACCGAAGGATGCTCCTCGCGGCTACTGGCGACGAGAATGCAAGAGAGGGAGAGATTTGCACGCTACCACCGAAGGAAGAACACTTGAGTTGCTGCGCTAACAACTCACAGGGAGCTTGGACGAGCTTGGCTGCTGCGTGAAAACGAGAGGGGGAGGAAGGGAGCAAGTGGCTTGGCATGAAGAAGAAGATTTCGGGGGGGGGGGGGGGTGGCGGCTAGGGCGTGAAAGAGAGGGAGAAGAAAGAGATGCTTAGGGCTTCTTTCATCTTTTTTTTATTTTATTTTATTTATTTTTTTATATATATATACTACCAGAAAGAATAAAGCCTCATAGCAACTAAAAGGGGGGAATAGACTTGAGTTTCTTTAATTCTAACTTTAATCTCTTTTCCAATCAAACCCCAAATTACCCTTCTAAAATCTCAAACTTGAGAGAATCTTTGGAGTTGAGAACTTTGGGTTTTGATAAAATGAACTTCCACCCACAAACCCAAAATTTTAATGAACTTAATTGAACCACTTGAATCCAATTTACTCAAAATTGCGCTCCAAAGTGCCACTAATTCCGAAACGCGAGGCGTTACAACGTCTCTGAAAATCAAGAATGATTCTTGATTGCTCTGCAACAACGAAGAACATCACCATTTGATCTTCCCCGCTATAACTCTGAGATTAGGAACTTAGTTGTGGGACTACCTAATCTTGAATGGGAAAAACTCTAGAGAGAAAATTCTCCCTAGAGTTCTTGGGTTGAGAGATTATGATCAGAGGGAGGCTAGAGAGGATGCAAGAGTGCATTCTTGTGGCCTTGTGTTGTTGTCCCTAAACCCTCGGTTTAGTGTTCTATTTATACGAGAAAGAGCATGAATAAAATATTCATTTAAAATCAATTATTTCCATAACTGATTTAATCTTTTCCATAATTAATCAACTTCGTAACCAATCAATTACACAATTGATTAATCTTTTCTATAAATGATTGATCACTTCCATAAGTGATTAAGTCATTTCCATAAATGATTAATTACTTCCATAAGTGATTAAGTCATTTCCATAAATGATTAATTACTTCCATAAGTGATTAATCATTTCCATAATTGATTAATTTTCAATTAATTAATTCTTTAATTAATTAATCACCAATTAAATATCATATATTTAATTTCAGACCTTCTATTAGTTAATTAATTAATTACCCAATTAAATATCATATATTTAATTTCAGGCCTTCAATTAATTAATTCTATAATATGAATCAAATTCATATTAAAATTTGAACTCCTTCAAATTCTCTTATATCCTATAAATTTCATATGAATCAAATTCATATTAATATTTGAACTTCTTCAAATATTTATTTCTCTCATAATAACCATGGGTCATTCCACTAAAGACCCACAACTGAACTCTTCTTACTGTAGAACATTTATGTGTCCACGGATATAGACCAATAATACTAGTAAGTCAATCCTTCACGAGTGTTCATAATCACAGCTAGGTCAAATTACCGTTTTACCCCTATGTTACATCGTCTCCTTAAGTACCAGTGCTCCTCTAATGATCAACCTGTTTATGGTCCAACCAATAAACAGAAAGTCCCACTCGGGCCAGTGAGACTGTGAGATATCTTTATTCAAGTCCCAGAGTCACCACTTAAGGGAACACTCATCTACTTCTCCTAGAAGTGGGAAAGAGTGAATTCCTTCTTGTGTTGTCATGTCCCTAAAGGGTTGAAATCCCTTTTGGTAGCAGAAGCAATCAACAACGATCTCGTTTTTAATTTCAATTTTAGAAAAACCGATACGTTGACAAATAAAATTACAGAAACTAATTTCTATAAAACGATTAGATTAAGCATGCTGAAAAATTAGATCTAAAACCTATTTAGATCTATAAAACTTACTTGATTTGATGAACAAACACTGCATTATGCTCCTTTGATCAAGACACGACCACAAGTGAACACCGACTATCCTCTTGGGCTATGAGAATAGGATTGTGGGATCCTCGTTGTCTTGAAGGGAAAATTCAGCAAAGTTCTTGCTGGATCTTTGAGAGAAAAAAGAGAGAAAATCACAGAGAGATTTTTTTCTGTCTTTTGCGTGAGAATGAAAATGAATCGATAAGTTGGGTTACCCCCTATCCACTTAACGATAAGTGGGGAGGGAGTTAAAACCGTACTTAATCTTGATCGTTGGATCCAATCCAAACGATCTTGGCCGTGTAATTATTATCAAATAATAATTAATAAATTAAATAATTAATAATTATTTAAATAATAATAGTTAATTATCTAATTAATTATAATTAATTTAATTAAACCAATTTTAATTAAATCAATTATAAAACATAGTTTTAATTCAATTAAATTCATATTCAATTGAATTAAATAGACCATTAAATTAATTTAAATCAATTGATCCCACAGTAATTAAATATCAAATATTTAATTAATATTACATTTGAATCATATTCAATTTTAATCTCTCTCATTTAACCCATAGTTCTAATGTGCATCAACATGTACATTAATACAAACTATAGTATTAGTTTGATTAAATCACATTTAACCAAACTAAATTAAATTAATTAATTCCCAATTAATTAATTCATGAATTAATCAAATATCACATATTTAATTAAATTCATAATTCTCTCTTTAATTAATTTTGAATCATATCCAAAATTAATTATAAAGTTTAATTCTTTAATTAAACTTTATATTATAATGTATGTCCATACATTTTATTAATTCCCTTTAATATCAAGACTAAATTATCTCAGAACCCGTTATGAGCTAGCAGGTGGACCTAATGGACCTACAGATCAGAAGCTCCAACGATACGAGATTGATCAGCTAAACTCATTAACCGAGTTAATCAACATTCGTTAACTGTGGGTCACTCCACTAAAGACCCACAGCTGCACTCTTCTCACTGTAGAATGTTTCTGTGTCCACGGATATCGACCAATGTAGTAAGTCAATCCTTCACGTGTGTTCGTAACACCAACTGGGTCAAATTATCGTTTTACCCCTGGGTTACCTCTGGATCCTTAAGTACCACTGATCCCTCTAATGAACAACCTGCTTAGGGTCCAACCACTAAACAGAAATTCCTCTCGGGCCAGGAGAGGTCAGCGCGCTTTAGTTCAAGCCCCAGAATCAACCCTTAAGGGAACACACATCTACTTGCCCCAATAGGGGAAGGAGTGAATTCCATCTTATACTGTTATGTTCCCAGCCCCCATTCGGTCTTGCCCCTGAAATGGTAGGAATATTGAGTCGGCGAACTGGCCACTCTCACCCATACAAATCTAAGGACAATCCCTCCTGAAAAGGAGTTCATAACAGACTCGGGATTGAGATTGAGTTACCTAAGTCATCCTATTGAAATAGAAATCTAAACTAGTCAACTGCGTTACATCTAGTGGTTACTATTTCGTGGTCCGGTGTTATGCAAACTCATTGCATAGGATACCCCCACCCGCATGTCTCCGACATGGATGCTTTGGATCATTGCATCTGTATCAGATACAAGGTGGGCCGTATCACATAGTGTCTCTAAGATAAGCTACCCAACCTTATCCCTATACTATAGACCATTTAGGTTATTACTTGGACAACGATCCCCGAATGTCACTACATATCAGTCCAAGTTTCATTTAAACAACCTTGGATCTTAGTTTACTGGATTTAGGGTTTATTAATGCAAACTCAATTATTCAATAACCAAATTACTGAATCACTCTGTTCACTGGAGCTTGTATTTGTATTAATATTTGTATGCGTGTGAATGTACAATCTCTAATGTTAATCCTCTGATTCTCTCTCTTGTGTGTGGATGTGTTTCACTCGAGGGCGGGAACGCTTGATCTCGAGTCTGAAGCTTCAATGGATTCTTGGAGCTTGAAGTCTTCCAATCTTGAAGGAGTCTTCAATCTTCAAGAAGTGGTCAGCACTTTGAAACTTATGAATTTCCAAGAGTCTTCAGTCTTCAGTCTTCATGGAGTTTCTCTGAATTCTCTGACTCTGGCTTGGAGCTTCCAAAATTCTCCTCCCTAAAATGGAAGAGAACCCCTCTATTTATAGAGTTCTCACTGGATGGGCCCTGGTGACTTTTGGGCCAACAACTTGGGCTTGGGCTTTATTGGTCTTGGGCTCAACTATTTAGTCTTGGGTCTGGTTCATATTTGACCAAAAACCATATGACCCAAATATTTAAAAGACCCAAATTTGATCCAAATAAATATTTTTTAATTAATTGGTCAAATTAATTAATTTGATCAAAATAATTTAATTTTAATTAATTGATCAAATAGAAATTTGGCTCTATAAATTTATAAGTGACCAACTTTGTCTTCAAATTAAATTTGGGACACATGTCAATTTATAATTGGTCCCAAATATAATTAATTATAATTTCATCATTAATTTTATGTAATGACGTGGCAATTTGTGATTGGTCAAAATTTCTCCTTCAACAAATGCCCCCTTTTCGAGATTTAGGCACAAATTATGTGTGGATGAGTCTCGAAAAGAAATTATTTGGAATCAAAATTTTTTTTTGACCCCACTTGCTCGGTGACAAATTGCAATTTGAATCTCAATTGGATTTTATTTCCATATTGAATTTCAGTCGTGTCCAAATTCTATGTAACTTAAAATTTGGAGTAATTTCTCTCTATTTTGAATTTGACTCGAGTTTAATTTGAAGCTGAATTATGATTAGACCCAAATTATCTCAAGATAAACTCAACCTCAAATACCTTGAATTTCAAATAAGGCTTGAAAAATTTTAGTTGGAGAATTCTATCCAAAATTTGGTTTGAGGAATAGAATTCTAAAAAATATGCCCCTTTGATTTAGATTTAGCTAAAAATTTAGCTATACCGATTTTAATTTAATTTAAATCGAATCAAATTCGAAATTTATCCAATTTATCTTACTTTAAAATTGGACCAATTCGAATTGTTATTCAAAATCTATTTAAATCAAATTTCCCACTTGGATTACGATTTGAATAAACATTCATAATCTAACAAGGATCTAATAAGAGATAAAATTCAATTTGAAATCAAATCTCATAATACCTTTTCCTTATAGGTTTGACCTAAACCCTTTCTTTATAAATAGAAGAGGTTGTATAGGTTAAGACACAAAGCCACCCAAGCAAGAAGTCTAGGCATTGAGAAAAATTCTCCTCTTCAACTTCTCTTTTCTTTCTTTCATTTGACTTCAAATGCTCATATACTTTTCTTCTTTGTGTAGGCCTTGAGTTCGAGCAATAATCTCCCTTCGTGTCGTGTCGTCGGTAAGTAAAAAAAAAAAAAAATCCTTTCAATACTTTTGCCCTTTTTTTTTTAATTTTCGTTTTAGTCTGCTATAGAAGCTACTAAGGTTATGTGTTTTAAAGTTTTGCCATTTTTTTAATGTGTATGTTCAGCACCATTCCAACACACTAGATTTCTTTCTTTCTTTTTTTTAATTCTTTTTTAATCCCAGCCGCTGCTTCTGTGCCATATGCATACACATGAATTTTTTTTTTCAAAAAATACACACACGTGAGGTCAGCCAGCCGCAACTTTCGACTTTTTTTTTTTTTTTTAATGTCGTCACACTGTGTTGTACTAATGAAAAAATATATGCAACTTCTCCCTTTTTAGTCAAGAGCTAGTGCAAATCAAAGCTTCATAGTTTTTTTAAAATTTTTTTTTTTTACCACTATCACATATATATATATTCTTTATTTTAATATATATATATATATATATATACACACATAAATACACACACATACAAACCCTTCACGGCAGCCCTCATTTATATTTTTATTATTTTTTTATTATTTTACAATTTGCCGCCACTAACGTGCATTTTTTACAATTTGCCGCCACTAATGTGCTATATGCACATAAATGTTGACTTTTTTTTTTTTTTTTACTTTCATATATATATATATATATATATATATATATATATTATGCAAATCCTCATATACTACGGTAAGCTATATAAACTCACTTTCTTCTCTTTGTTTTATGCCGATGCACTTTTTTTTTTTGCTAATTACCTTCCTTTCTTTGTAGGATTTGGAATTAACAAATTTATTTGAGGGTCTCCTTGGACACAACATCAATCTTTGTCCACCACTTGAAAGGTATATACATATTCAAACTCTTTTTTTTTCTTGCTTATTTTTTTTTTGTCAATTTTCGAATATGCATATATATTCCATTGCTGCTTTGATTGCCATATATTTTCTTGTCTCCTACTTTTTTTTTTTTGCACATATATTATTGCAATTTGTTTCTTTCTTGCTTAAAAGTGTAAGCTTCGTGCAACAGTCGTCACCAAATTCACTTGCAGTGATTTCACCACCTGTCTAGACCAGTCACTTTGATGACTGTAGTTTCCTACAGGGGTGGTCACCACGATCGTCGTCAACTTCACTTGCAGTGATTTCACCACCTGTCTAGACCAGTCACTTTGATGACTGTAGTTTCCTGCAGGGGTGGTCACCACGGTCGTCATCAACTTCACTTGCAATGATTTCACCATCTGTCTAGACCAGTCACTTTAATGACTGTAGTTTCCTGCAGGGGTGTTCACCAGGGGCGAATCCACGTTGGGGCGTGCCCCCCTGAAATTTTGGTTTTTATGTATATGTAAATGTATTTTCCATTTATATTCTAAAATTTCACTTTGGATCGTTGGCAGAAAGGGGCACAGTCGCGCTAGGTAAGCGTACCGCGCATGGCCGCCCTCCCCTTCCATTTATTTTTTTTTTCATTTTGTTTATATATTATTTGGATTTGGTTTTTTGATATTCTTTCAGTTTCGTTTTTTTTTTCTAAAAAAAAAATTGTTTATATATTCTTTCATATTTTATAACTCTGTTTATATATTGTTATAATTTTTTAGTACATTTAGGTATTATTTTAATTTTTGGTACACTTTAAACTAGTTATACTCTAGTTTATTCTTTTAATTGTGTGTAAAAATCCTTTAAAAATGTCTAATAGATGTATGAACTTTCAATTTTGAATCTAATAAGATTTAGATATATTAAAAAATTTTAAAAATTAGTCGATCCGAGCGTAGTTTAATGGATAAAGGCACAAATTATAATCTTAAAGGTTGATGATTCAATCCCTCGATTCCTCAGTTGTTGAACTAAAAAAAAATTAAAAACAATTGTTTTATTAGACATGAAATCAAAATTTGCATCTAATTTGACCT
This sequence comes from Luffa aegyptiaca, assembly GCA_017139565.1. Taxonomy (NCBI): domain Eukaryota; kingdom Viridiplantae; phylum Streptophyta; class Magnoliopsida; order Cucurbitales; family Cucurbitaceae; genus Luffa; species Luffa aegyptiaca. The sequence goes on from CM029407.1 coordinate 45,492,079, forward strand.
TAAGATTTTTTGTTTTGTAATTAATAGATGCATTAGTTTTAAAATTTGTCCAATATGACTTATTAGACACAAAATTAAAGTTTATGTCTAATATATGACATTTAATTTTTAAAATTTTTTAATATGTAGGAGATTTATTGACTACAAAATTGAAACTTCAAAGATCTATTAAAGTCGTGCCTCCCCTAACATAAAGTTCTGGATCCGCCACTGGTGGTCACCACGATCGTCATCAACTTCACTTGCAGTGATTTCACCACCTATCTAGACCAGTCACTTTGATGACTGTAGTTTCCTGCAGGGGTGGTCACCATGGTCGTCATCAACTTCACTTGCAGTGATTTCACCACCTGTCTAGACCAGTCACTTTGATGACTGTAGTTTCCTGCAGGGGTGGTCATCATGGTCGTCATCAACTTCACTTGCAGTGATTTCACCACCTGTCTAGACCAGTCACTTTGATGACTGTAGTTTCCTGCATGGGTGGTCACCACGGTCGTCATCAACTTCACTTGCAGTGATTTCACCACCTGTTTAGACCAGTCACTTTGATGACTGTAGTTTCCTGCAGGGGTGGTCACCATGGTCGTCATCAACTTCACTTGCAGTGATTTCACCACCTGTCTAGACCAGTCACTTTGATGACTGTAGTTTCCTGCAGGGGTGGTCATCATGGTCGTCATCAACTTCACTTGCAGTGATTTCACCACCTGTCTAGACCAGTCACTTTGATGACTGTAGTTTCCTGCAGGGGTGGTCACCACGGTCGTCATCAACTTCACTTGCAGTGATTTCACCACCTGTTTAGACCAGTCACTTTGATGACTGTAGTTTCCTGCAGGGGTGGTCACCTGTCAACTTTTGAAGACAAAACATTGAACTTGAGACAAGATGCCAAACTTGGAGCAAGCGAATTGCCGAACTTGAAGAACGAAGCCTTCTTTTATGCACTCAATTCATAACATTCCACTCATAGCAATGTACGTCTTCAACCTGTTGTGTTGCCCCCAGTAGGGATGAATTTCTTCAATTTGTTTTACCATGCTCCAATATTTGTGGCACTTTTTTTTTTTTGCAGGGATTGAACTTAAAGTTTTCTTTAAGGTGCCTACGTACCCTTGAAGAAAAGGGATCAAGTCATAACGTAGTTCAAGGTACAAATTTGATATTTTTTTGGGCCGCTCACCTTTTTAACTCATGCGGGCCAGGAGTATCATGCAGTTTAGACTCTTGTGATATGGAGCATTACATTTCACGCACAATTTTTTTTTTTAAGAAACTTGCCATTTATCGGGCCTATTCTTAATTCGTCTTTAACCACGATCTTGTATGCTCCATTTGTGTAGACTTCTTTGACGACGTAGGGTCCATCCCATTTAGGTGTGAACTTGTTCCCTGTGTGTCATGTCGTGATGATGGGTCTTCGAACAACAAGTACAAGATCACCAACTTGAAATGATCGAAGCTTCAGATTCTTATCAAAGGCTTTAGACATCCGTGCTTGGTAGCATTCCAACGCTTGTTGAGCCTCTAACCTTCCTTCATCAAGTGCTTCTAACTCTTGAAGGGGCAACCTAGCATTATCTTCCGTTGTCAACCCTTCTTGGACGACCATCCTTAATGAGGGAATCTCTCTTTCTAATGGGAGCACAACTTCTACCCCATAGACGAGGGAACCCCTGTAGGAGTGTGATGAGTAGTTTGGTAAGCCCACAACACTTCGCCGATCTTTTCTTGTCAATCTCTTTTTGTCTTGGAGACTACTTTCTTCAATAAGTTACACAACGTCTTATTGAATGCCTCTGCCAACCCATTTGTCGCGACATTGTACATAGAGGACTTGTATTGCTTGAAGTTAAACTTCTCACACAACTTGTCCATTAGGCCGTTGGAGAATTGCCTTCCATTATCTGTCACAATGCGATGAGGGATACCATACCGATAGATTATATGAGTTCGGACGAAATCCACAACATTTTCTTTCTTGGCTTCTTTCAATGCGACAGCTTCAGCCCATCTTGAGAAGTAATCCGTCCCTGCAAGAATGTAAGAATGTCCTGCTGAAGACTTAGTTGTTATAGGGCCAACAAGGTCAAGTCCCCAAGCTTCAAAAGGCCATGAAGCTACAGTCGGATGAAGAGGCTTCGGTGGCTGATGTATGAAGTTTGCATGGAATTGACAAGCTTCACACTTCTTTGCATATTCCATTGAGTCTCGAATCATTGTAGGCCAATAATAACCCATCCTTTTTAATTGAAACTGGAGTTTTGGACCCGACTGGTGGGTGCCACAAACACCTAAATGTGCCTCTTCTAATGCCTTCATTGCTTCTTTCTTTCCAAGGCATCGAAGGAAGAGTCCCTCATAAGAACGACGATAAAGGGTCTCCTTGTAGTAGATAAATCAGACGTCTCTTCTTCTTATATCAGCCGTACGTTTGGGATCTGTGGGAAGTCTTCCATGTTGGAGATAGTCTATAACAGGTTGTCGCCAATCCTCTTCTTTAATCACAAAAACAGAAATCACTATTGGCGGCACGATCCACCTCTGACAAAGTGAGATGTTCATCGACATATCTTCCGGGATTGTTAGGGTAGTCGCTAAATTTGCTAGAGCCTCTGCCTTTTTATTTTCTGATCTCGGAACATGCTCCAGTACTATATTGTCAAACCTTTCTAGCAGTTGTCTTGCATAGATAAAATAAGGCTTGAAGTCTTTATGCTTTACTTCATACTGGAGTAAGAGTTTGCTAACGACCAATTTTGAATCACCATAAACCTCTATATATGTTATGATAATTTCCAAGGCCATTTGGAGGCCAATTATCAGCGCTTGATATTCAGCAACATTGTTTGAGCACAATTCACCAAGCACAAAGCTGTAGGGGAGCATGTGTTTCTCAGGCGAAATGAAGACAATTCTTGCCCCTGCTCCACTTCTTCGTGCTGCACCATCAAAGTACATGGTCCAGGGTTCCGTGATTTCAACGTAGAAGACTTCTTCATCAGGTGTCTTCACATAACTTCAAATCCGACGGGATTGGATGATTCGCCAAGAAGTCGGCTAATGCCATAAACGATGTCATATTGCTGGAGTAAAATGGCCCACTTAGCTAGGCATCCAGAAATAACCGGCCTCGATAGAACGTACTTAATAGGATCAGGTTTCGCGACCAAGTGCACTGTGAAAGCTTGCATGTAATGCCTTAACTTGTCAATATCAAAGAAAAAAGCAAGGAACATTTTCTCAATAAGTGAGTAATTTATCTCAGCACCATTCAGAGTCCTGCTTAAGTAATAAAGGGCTCGTTCCTTTCCTTTCTCACCTTCCTGTGCCAATAACGCTCCGAATGATCTTTCTTGAGCAGCGATGTATAGTATCAATGGCTTTCCAGCTATGGGGGATCCTAGGACAGGAGGATTAAGCAAATATTTCTTAATACTTTCGAAAGCGTTTTAACATGCCTCACCCCACTCGAATTTTTCTCCTTTCCTCATTAGCCTTTGAAAAGGTTGGCATCGACCGACTAAGTTAGAGATGAATCTTCGAATGTAGGGCAGACGACCTTGCAGGCTTCTCAGCTCATGTAAGTTTTTAGGCCTTGGCATCTTTTGAATGGCGTCAATCTTTGACTGGTCTATTTCGATTCCTTGGTGTCTAACAACGAATCCAAGGAATTTCCCAGAAGTAACACCAAATGCACATTTGAGAGGGTTCATACTCAATTGATACTTTCTCAAACGATCAAGGACCACATTTAGATCCTTCAAGTGATCTTATCGTCTCTTTGACTTAACAACAAGATCATAGACATAACACTCAACATGTTTATGCAGCATATCGTCGAAGACCTTTTGCATAGCACGTTGATAAGTAGCATCAACATTCTTTAATCCAAAGGGCATCACTTTGTAACAGTATATCCCTTTTGGAGTTCGAAAGGCTGTCATTTCTTCATCTGCAAGAGCCATTCGAATCTGGTTATAACCCAATGATCCATCCATAAAAGACAAAGCTTCATGTCCTGTGGTGGCATCCACCATGAGTTCTGTGATTGGCAGTGGAAAATCGTCTTTGGGACATGCGTTATTCAAATCGCGAAAGTCAACGCAAACACGAAGCTGTCCATTCTTCTTTCTAACAGGAACAATGTTGGCTATCCACGTAGGGTATTTCACCTCACGGATGAATCCTGCTTCTATCAACTTATTGACCTCTATTTCAATTTGAGGGATAAGTTCCGGGCGAAAGCATCGTTGAGCCTGCTTGACTGGCCGATACCCCTCTTTAATTGCGAGATGATGAACAACTACTTTTGGATCAAGTCCGGGCATCTCTTTATATGACCAGGCGAAGATATCTCTATATGAAGCGAGTAAACTCATATATTCACCTTCTTCTTCGGGAGTAAGTGACGTGCTTATAAAAGTTGGGCGTGGCTCTTCTGGTGTACCCAGGTTTACTTCTTTAAGCTCATCCACTGTAGATTCGCTGCCGTCTTCAAGTGATAAAGGTGCTTCGTCATCATCTACTTCAGACATTTCGACCTCTGTTTCTTCTTCAACAGTGATATGAAGGCAAGATGCTTGTTCTTCTTCCTAGTCACTATCTTCTTCTGAAGGATTGGTGATGACAACATCACGTCTCTTTACCTTCAAAGAACCATCCGTATCGACAGTAACAAGGGTTTTTATTTTCATTCGTGAAGGAACTTCACTATGAATTTCTCCATCGGCCTTCGTGATCTTTTCAGTTTTCATCGCATCTTCATATTGAAGTTGGTGAGAAATCGACGAAGCAAACTGCTCTTTTTTGTCTCTTCTCGTGGTAACACTTAACCTTTGAAAAATTGATGGTCGAGTCACATCTGAAGTTGAAAATGTACCCTCTTCTTCCCCAACGGACATATTTACCCTTCGAAAAGCTGAAGGTCACGTGACATCCGGAGTTGAAAGTGTACTCTCTTCTTCCCCAACGGGCATATTTAACCTTCGAAAAACTGAAGGTCGGTGACATCCGGAGTTGAAAGTGTACTTTCTTCTTCCCCAATGAGCATACTTAACCTTCGAAAAACTAAAGATCGAGTGGAGCTATTGGTAGGTTGTGCACTTTCTTCTTCTGTTTCATTCACAATTAACCTCTGAAAGACTGAAGCACGAGCAACTGGTTGCCTGATGAGCCTAAAAACAGAAGTTCGTTGGTTGACACTCTCTTTTTCTTTTGGGTCATCAACCTCCTTTACTGTTATATGATTTATGTCTGCCACTTTTGCCTTCCCTCTTCTTGTTATACGAACCGGCTCAGGCGACTTATATCCAAGTCCTTTTCTCGTTGTAGGCAGACGATGACCTTCTTTTAGAAGCTTCTTCTTTGTTGCAGAGAGCTCAGGTCTTTCGTCAAAAACCCTTAGACTTTTAAACTCAGTATGAGTTGTGAAGTCATAACCCGCTTTCGCTAGAAGTTTGTATGCCTTGGGGTCGAACCCGTCTTTAGACCGTATGTCAGGCAAAGTCATTTTTATCTGGTCATTTTCAGGTTTCTTAACCTCTTGCTTTGTGATCTTTGTAAGAGGCGTAGTGAAACTTTCCTTCAGAATTTCAACGTCACCGACCTTTATGCTTTTTGGACATTTAGTGAAAGGTGATTCACCCTTTTTATGCCGAGATAAAGGGACGTATCGTAGGACAGGTGAACACTTCTCATCCTTTACAACTTTAGGTTTCACAAGGCTTGTAGATGTTTCACCCTTTTTTAGGTTAGATGCCTTCACATCCTCAACAGTTTCCTTCCTTGCATCTGCTTGTGGCTCTAAGTCGAGTTTATCATTCTTTTTTATCAAGGGGATTTCTGTAGGTATAGTTTCCCCTGTGTTGTCGCTCTTCATATAAAATTTTGCATCAGGGAAATGGGATTCAGCTTCTGAGAATGGGTTAGTGTCAGCCTCAACTTTCTTAATGCCATCTTGATAAAATTTAAAGCACTGGTGCAATGTAGAGGTTATGACTCCATTACCATGGATCCAAGGACGACCTAACAACAACTTATAGGTGGTCTAGAATCTATTACATGGAACAAAGTATCAGCTTTTAAGTCTCCAATGATGAGATCAAGGCGTATCATGCCAATCGCTCGTTGTCCGCCTTGATTGAAACCTTGAATCACCAATTTACTATTTGATAGTTCTTCCATTGAGATGCCTAATTGCTTCATGGTTGACTTAGGCATTATGTTGACAGCTGATCCATCATCGATGAGGATCGGACTAACCCGCTGTTCTCGGATGTATCCTGAAACAAATAAAGGTCTATTGTGAGGCTTCGACCCTAGCAGCAAATCTTCATCAGAAAATCCTATAGACATGCAACACGAAGCACATGTGCGTGCCTTAGAGGTTGGGATGTTTGCACCATCAGACTCCATCAACGCATCAATAAGGACACTTTTAGCCTCCTGAGGAAGTGACAATAAGTCCTTTATGCTGAAGGAGGATAAGTCTCCTGGACCTGTCACCGTTTCCGAGGAACTAGCAGGGACATCATCATCTTCCACCACGTCCACAATGTGACACGTGACAGTTTCGAATGCCTCTCCTTGACTATCATCGAGAAAGCATCTTGGGAAGTATTCTGCCAAAGTTATGGGCTGTGGAGGGCAAAAGAAATCTTCACTTTCCTCCACGACAGGTTTTGACCTCCTTGTCTTCTTTTTTCCTTTCTTCCTTTGAGACTTAACCTTTTTTTTACTATCTCGAAATAGGCGGGACTCTTTCCGTGCGTAACTTTGCTTTTGCTTTTTGCGACAAACGACAAGGGTCCAACCTTCGTTCTCATCTTCGATGGAATCATATTTTTCTTGGGATCCCTTCATTGTGGCTTCTTTTTGTAATCGAACCACTACAGGATCAAAGGTCCCAAATTGAATCAGCCTTTCTTCATAATCACATGAGAAGATTAGGGGAATTTGATCCCCTACATTTGTCGTTATCGTTGCATGATTTGCTGGGGCCACCTCATCAAGGTCCAGCTTAATTTTCTTTTCACGAGCCAACTTAAGGATTAGCTCCTTTAAAACAAAACATTTCTCCACTGGATGGCTAACGACTCGGTGATACTTGCAGTAGTTAGGATCATTGACTTTCCCTAACTCTTCCGGTCGTTTGCATTCGGGGAGTTCAATTAATTGCTTCTCCAACAATTGTTCCAACATATCTGGGACGTCGGAGTCTGGAAACGGATACACTTTTTCTTGTCTTTCTTTTAAAGTTAGGCGACGTCTCTCGCTTGTCTCCATTCACTTATCGAATTTACTTTCTTTTCCTTTAGAGGAAAATTTCAAAGGGGTCATGTTGACGACCATGGATTCTTTTGTGGCACTCTTTGTAACTTTCTCAGTGCCTTTGACTTCCTTCTTTTCTTTCCTCATGTATGGGACTACGAGATCTTTGCTCCCTTTACTAGTGATGCTCAACTCCATATCATGAGCGCGAGTCGCCAATTCTTCAAAGGTCCGGGGTTTTATCCCCTGCAAGATGTAAAGAAGTCCCCAGTGCATGCCTTGGGTGCACATCTCAATAGAGGACACTTCAGAGAGTCTATCTTTACAGTTGAGACTCAAGGCTCTCCAACGATTGATGTAGTCGATGACTGGCTCACCCTTCCGTTGCTTTGTGTTCATGAGTTCCGTCATACTAACTGTTCGCCTCGTATTGTAGAAGCGATTCAGAAACTCTCTCTCAATCTGTTCCCAGCTGTCAATTGTCTCAGGCTCCAGGTCAGTGTACCAATCGAACGCGTTTCCTTTTAGTGTTCGGACAAATTGCTTAACAAGCAAATCCCCCCGAGTACCAGCGTTCTCACAGGTTTCAACAAAGTGGGCGATTGAGTTTTCTTTCCTGCAGCAGGGGTCTGGCTAGACTCAGTTGTTTCTCGATTTTGCAGCTGGTTCTTCAAATAGGTAATCTCAAGATCTCTTTCATCAACTGCCTTCATTAAGAGATTGAGTTTTCTTTCCATCTCTGCCATTCTTTCATCCTGGTCTACATCAGCCATCATGACGGACATCACATCAGGATTTAGTGTATCCTTTAGCTGCTAAGATGTTGGAATGACAGATTCGAACAACGGGTTGTCTTTGACTACAACCTTATCCTTAGAGGATTCTTCAATCAACTTTGAGATCTTGCTTGCAACAGCGAGAGGAGTATGATCCTCCTTGATCTCAATTCCTTGGGAACGACTACGAGTGACAGGACCAGTGTAAGAGTCGCTTGATGTTGTAACCTTCGCGGGAACTTTCTTTGGTGCCATCACGTTGGTTGGATCTTTTAACAAGAGAAAGAGATGAGAGGTAGAGATTGTCCCACCGGGCGTGCCAATTTTTTCGCACGTAACTTCGAAGATGGAGACACGTGGAATAAACAATATATTTGTATTAATATTTGTATGCGTGTGGATGTACAATCTCTAATGTTAATCCTTTAATTCTCTCTCTTGTGTGTGGATGTGTTTCACTCGAGGGTGGAAACGCTTGATCTTGAGTTTGAAGCTTCAATGGATTCTTGGAGCTTGAAGTCTTCCAATCTTGAAGGAGTCTTCAATCTTCAAGAAGTGTTCAACACTTTGAAACTTATGGATTTCCAGGAGTCTTTAGTCTTCAATCTTCATGGAGTTTCTCTGAATTCTCTGACTCTGGCTTGGAGCTTCCAAAATTCTCCCCCCTAAAATGGAAGAGAACCCCTCTATTTATAGAGTTCTCGCTGGATGGGCCCTGGTGACTTTTGGGCCAACAACTTGGGCTTGGGCTTTATTGGTCTTGGGCTCAACTATTTAGTCTTGGGTCTGGTTCATATTTGACCAAAAACCATATGACCCAAATATTTAAAAGACCCAAATTTGATCCAAATAAATATTTTTTCATTAATTGGTCAAATTAATTAATTTGATCAAAATAATTTAATTTTAATTAATTGATCAAATAGAAATTTGGCTCTATAAATTTATAATTGACCAACTTTGTCTTCAAATTAAATTTGGGACATATGTCAATTTATAATTGGTCCCAAATTTAATTAATTATAATTTCATCATTAATTTTATGTAATGACGTGGCAATTTGTGATTGGTCAAAATTTCTCCTTCAACACACTGAAATAACTCTTTATTGAGATTGATTAATTTGTTTCATTTACTATCTACGAGTTTTTGGGCATAAAACCCAACAGTCCCCAGCCTCCCACTCGATCTTGTCCCCAAAAAGGAAGGCATATTGAGTCGGGGTATTGGCCACTCTCACCCATGCTAATCAAAGGACAATCCCTCATGAGAAGGAGTTCATGACACACTCAGAGTTACCCAGGTCATCCTATTGAAATAGTAACCTAACTAGTTAACGGTGTTATATCTAGTGGTTTACTATTTCATGGTCCGGTCTTATGCAAAATCATTGCATAGGATACCCCCGCTTGCATGTCTACTACATGGACGCTTTGGATCAATACATCTGTATCAAATACAAAGCAGGCCATATCTCATAGTGTACTATATTAGAAACTATGATAAGGTTGGGCCATATCTCAAGGTACCCAACCTTATCCTTGTACTATAGACCTTTTAGGTTGTTACTTGAACATCGATCCCCGTATGTCCCCACATACTAGTTCAAGTTACATACAAACAACCTTGGGTCTTAGTTTATTGGATTTGGGTCAAATTGTGCAATATTTAACAATAACACTTTTTGTAGAAACTCAATAACACTTTATTGAAACAAGTATACAATTTTTTTACATTCACTATCTACGAGTTTTAGGGCATAAAACCCAACAGAATCTTCAACTTGTATCTTGATGAAGAGACGATTGATTCCTTGGAGTCTTCTAATCGTTGGATCTTCGCTAAGTCTCTGAAGGATTTGGAATTCCCCAATTCCGTTAAAGCGGAAGAGTAATTTGGACCGATTCGTAGTTAATTTTGTTTATCCAAAAATATCATTACATTGACAAAAAACATAGAAAAAAATCTATACAAACTTAAGGCTAAGCATACGAAAATTATTAGATCTAAATCTAAAGGGGAGAAGCAAACATACCATCGTTGTCGTTTCTGAAATATCAAAAACGCCTTTCTTGATTTCATAGGGACCAAACGTCAACAATTGGGACACCACCAATTGATCTTCCCCGCTATGACTCTGAGATTAGGAACGTAGTTGTGGGACTACCTAATCTTGAATGGGAAAAACTCTAGAGAGAAAATTCTCCCTAGAGTTCTTGGGTTGAGAGAATATGAGAGGGAGGCTAGAGAGAATGCAAGAGTGCATTCTTGTGGCCTTATATTGTAGTACCTAAACCCTAGGTTTAGTGTTCTATTTATAGGAGAAAGGTCATGAATAAAATATTCATTTAAAATCAATTATTTCCATAACTGTAACACCCAAGTTAGGAGGAGTGCATGAATGAACCGAAACCACATCCGAATGAGAGGGATCATGAGGACATGAAAGTATGGTCAAGATAAGCTTAAAACAATTGATAGATATTACATATATCAACAAGGTGCACCTTCCTTTTCGGTGGCTCAATGATAGGAACTTTGAAGTTAAGCGTGCTTGGCTTGGAGAAATTCTATGTTGGGTGACCTCCTGGGAATTTTCTTAGGAAGCATGTGAGTGAGGACAAAGCATGCTAAAAGGACCTCGTGTTGTTTTGTGGGGACAATCTTCAATCTTAGAAGTAGTATCAGACAAGTATGGTGGCGTGGCTAGGTCGTAGGGGAATGCCGGGGCTGTTAGGGGTCGAATTCGGATTTCGAATCCTGGGCCTGGGGCGTTACAATAACTGATTTAATCTTTTCCATAACCAATCAATTCCATAATTGATTAATCTTTTCCATAAATGATTGATCACTTCCATAAATGATTAATTACTTCTATAAGGGGTTGTTTGGGCCGCTGAATTGGTTATAATATCTGGTGGTTATAATAATCTGGCGATTATAATAGTCTGGGGGTTATAATAATCTGTGTTTGGGGTGCAGATTATTATAGCCTGGGATAAAATAATCTGTGTTTGGGGTATAGATTATTTTAGTCTGGGATAAAATAATCTGCGTTTGGGATGCAGATTATTTTAGTCTGGGTTAAAATAGTTTGTGTTTGGATTGCTGATATGTTTAACATGAGATTCCGAATCAAATGTTCAAGTTGACTGTTTTTTCCTAACTTTTTTTTGTTTATTTTCCTCATACAACTTTGTATGTCAGATATTATATTTTGCAAATATCAATAAAAAATTGTTTGAATTCAGTTGTAAAAAAAATAAAGTATTGGGTATACGGGTTAAATGATGTGTTTAACTTAAAAGGAAACAAAAATAACCTAAGGTAAAGAGTTGATTTTCTTTGTTTTAGGGTCATGATTTTTTCACAAAAGAAGTCATTTTATGATTTCATATTGGAAAACCATATTTGTTTCATTTTTGTATTTTCAACGTAAAAATGGTAAATGCTTATGTACAAAGAAATTATATAATAAAACTTCATATTTATATATGTAGAAAGACAATTGAGAAACTGGTAAGTGTTTCTAACATGGAATGACCAAAAATCGCTTTTTTCTTTTTCTTTTTTCCTTCTTTTTCATTTTCTTCCTCCATCTTTATCTTCTTCCTCCATCTCCATCATCTTCATCTTATTCCTTCATTTCCATCTTCATCTTCATCATCTTCTTCCTACATTTCCATCATCATCTCCATCTTCTTCCTCAACCTCAAACTCCATCTTCATCATTTTGTTCTTCCTCTAACCCTAATGCCAGCAACGTTTTCAACGACATTTCCGGCGGTTGCCGACAAATTTTTCGACGACCAAAATTTTTTTTCCTCGTTTTCTTTTCTTTTTTTTTCTTTATTTTCATTTTTATACTTTTCAAAATGAAAATGAGAAGAAATATGAAAAAAAAAGGAAAAAAAAATTGGTTGCCGGAAAAGTCGTCTGCGATCGCCGAAAAAGTGGTCGGCGACCGTCGGAAAAGTCGCCGGAAACTTCGCCGGCCGACGGCAACCGGTGGTCGTCGGAAAATTCAACTGTATGGAAGAAGAGAGGAGAGAGTTACTGTAGAAAATGGATAGAATAATCGAGTGAGTTGAATGATGGTTACTGTAGAGAATGGATAAAATAATCGGGAGTAAAAATAACCTACCTCACCATTTATTTTTGTTGATGCCCCAAACACTGAATAGGTTATAATAAAAGGGGCTATTATAGCCTATTCAGTGCCCCAAACAGCCTCTAAGTGATTAATCATTTTCATAAGTAATTAATTTCCAATTAATTAATTCTTTAATTAATTAATCACCAATTAAATATCATATATTTAATTTCAGACCTTCTATTAGTTAATTAATTAATTATCCAATTAAATATCATATATTTAATTTCAGGCCTTCAATTAATTAATTCTATAATATGAATCAAATTCATATTAAAATTTGAACTCCCTCAAATTCTCTTATATCCTATAAATTTAATATGAATCAAATTCATATTAATATTTGAACTTCTTCAAATATTTATTTCTCTCACAGTAATAAAGTTTAATTTCAAATTAGACTTTATATTTTAATGTATCACTATACATTATATTAATTTGTATCTCATACAATTAACTTAATTCCCAATATGAATTTGAACTATTCAAATTCTCTTAAGATATAATTGTTCCTAATTACTCTTTACGAGCTAGCAGGGGGACCTAATGGACCTACAGATCAAAAGCTCCAATGATATGAGGTTAACTGATTAAACTCATTAATCACGTTAACCAATATTCATTAACTGTGGGTCATTCCACTAAAGACCCACAACTAAACTCTTCTCATTGTAGAACATTTTTGTGTCCAAGGATATAGACCTATACCGATAAGTCGATCCTTCACGAGTGTCCGTAATCACAGCTGGGTCAAATTACCGTTTTACCCCTGTGTTACATCTGTCTCCTTAAGTACCAGCGCTCCTCTAATGAACAACCTGTTTATGGTCCAACCATTAAACAGAAAGTCTCTCTCAGGCCAGTGAGAGGGCAGGATCCCTTTGTTCAAGTCCCGGAGTCACCACTTAAGGGAACACTCATCTACTTCTCCTAGAAGTGGGAAGAAGTGAATTCCTTCTTGTGTTGTCATGTCCCCAGCCTCCCATTCGGTCTTGTCCCCAAAAAGGAAGGCATATTGAGTCGGCGTATTGACCACTCTCACTCATGTTAATCAAAGGACAATCCCTCATGAGAAGGAGTTCATGACACACTCAGAATTAAGACTGAGTTACCTACGTCATCCTATTGAAACAGTAACCTAACTAGTTAACTGTGTTATATCTAGTGGTTTACCATTTCATGGTCCGGTCTTATACAAACTCATTGCATAGTATACCCCGCTCGCATGTCTACTACATGGACACTTTGGATCAATACGTCTGTATCAAATACAAAACGGGCCGTATCACATAGTGTTACCAGGATAAGGTACCCAACCTTATCCTTATACTATAGACCTTTTAGGTTGTTACTTGAACATCGATCCCTGTATGTCCCCACATACTAGTTCGAGTTACATACAAACAACCTTGGATCTTAGTTTATTGAATTTGGGTCAAATTGTGCAATATTTAACAATAACACTTTATTGTAGAAACTCAATAACACTTTATTGAAATAAGTATACAATTTGTTTATATTCACTATCTACGAGTTTTAGGGCATAAAACCCAACAGTCTCAAGTCGGTTGAATTCTGAATCATGGATCTTTTGAATTCTTTGGACTCGTTGACTTCCGACTACTCTGGACTCTGAGTTTTCTGACTCAGTCTGAATGCCCAAAACAAATGGTGGCCTCTTCTATTTATAGAGTTTTATGGACCTCATATGGGCTTGGGCTTGGTTGATTTTGGGTCCAACTTTTGGACTAGTGCTACATTTGGGCTTTAATCCAATCCTTTTTTTTTTTTTTAAATTTTTAAATAAGGTTGGATTATTTTAACTTGGCCCAATTTCTTTAATAACCTCGGGTTGCATTAGCCTCAGGTCCAACTGCCACGTGGCATAATTTGATTGGACTTGGCTTATGTCATCCGATGGATCAATAATAGACAAGTGACATTGTTTGATTTGCCAAATTTTGATGTCTATTAATTTAATTTAGGGACACGTGTAAATTTGTAATAGGTCCCAAATTTATTTTATCATTAATTTAAATTAATGACGTGTCAATTTTTTATTGGCTAAAATTTACTGTTCAACAAATGCCCCATTTTTCGAAATTTATGCGCCTATATGCGTGCATGGATTTTGAAAAACATGATTTGTGAAAATATATGACATTTAGTCATAATTTTAATTTATGTCGATAGGAAAAATTAATTAGACTATTAGTGTTCACACAAGATTTCAACAAAGAAATTTAATTCGTGGAAATGAACTTGATTTTATTGAATTTGATGTATAAGTGTTACAATCTCTAATATTTATCCTCTGATTCTTTCTCACAAACTTTGGTCTTCGGCTTGTTGATCTTCTTGGGTCGGTTTGTTGGTTTGTTGATCTTCTTGGATGATTGGCCTACTAGCTTGATGATCTCTTGGATCGGCCTGTTGGCTTGATGATCTCTTAGATCGACTTGTTGGCTTGTTGATCTTCTTAGATTATCAGCCTGCTGGCTTGATGATCTCTTGGATCGACCTGTTGGCTTAATGATTTGTTGGATCGGCTAGTTAGCTTGTTGATCCTTTTGGATGATTGGCCTGTTGGCTTGATGATCTCTTGGATCGGCCTGTTAGCTTGTTGATCTCTTAGATCGGCTTGTTGGCTTGTTGATCTTCTTGGATGATTGACCTGCTGACTTGATGATCTATTGAATCAGCTTGTTGGCTTGTCGATCTTCTTGGATGATCAGCGTACTAGTTTGATGATCTCTTGGATCAACCTGTTGGCTTTGCTAATCTGTTGGATTGGCTTGTTAGCTTGTTGATCCTCTTGGATGATCGGTTTGCTGACTTGATGATCTTCTTGATCGGTTGGTTGACTTATTGATCTCTTCTTGGAGTCTTCTAGTCTTCAAATCTTCTGAGTCTTGAATCCTTTGAATTCTGAATCCCAGATCCTTTTAAATTCTCTGAACTCTTTGGCTTCTGACTCTTCTGGATTTTCTGACTGAACTTGAAGCTTCTAAATTCTCTGAATGTCTGAATGCTTCTCTGAGTGTGAATGCTTCTTTGAGTTTGAATCTCTGACTCTGTATGAAAGCCCAAAATGAATGTTGGATCATAACAGACATGTGACATTATATGATTTGCCAAATTTTCATGTCTTTGAATTTAATTTAGGGACACATGTAAATTTGTAATTGGTCCCAAATTTATTTTACCATTAATTTAAATTAATGATGTGACAATTTGTGATTGATCAAAATTTCTCATTCAACAAATGCCCCCTTTTCGAGATTTATGCACAAGTATGTGTGCCTGAATCTCGAAAAAGATTTGCAGTTTAAATTTGAATGCCTCCTACTCCTTTATTTTTTTTAATATGAATTTGAAGTATAATTTAAATTTGAATTTTACTTAAATTTTGAAAATTTTGAGAAAATTTGGAGTATGCCCAAATTTTGATTTGAGAAATTTTACTGAGATTTTTATTTTGAATAGAATTTAGACTCTATTCGGACCTTGACTTGAATTTGAATGGTACTCAAAATCTTGATTTGGTATTAATTTGTACCCAAAATTTAATTCAAGATAAGATTTAGATTTTACCAAGAATTTGATTCTTGAATAAAATCGAAGTTCTACTCAATCTTCACTTGAATTCGGAATCAAATTTGAGCTCCACTCGAACTTTAATTTGAATGATGGAGTTTGGGATGTTTCCATTTTGAAGGATTGAAAATTTGAACTTTACCCAACTTTTGGTTTGAAGGAAAATTTAGGATTCCAGGCGAACTCTGATTTTGGGTGACAAGTGAATTTTATTGAGATTTTGAGCTTGAGTAAAATTTGGTTGCTAAATCTTAGATTTTACCCCAGTTAGAACATAAAGGGATAAAAATCAAATTTGGAATCAAGAATCTCAAATTCAACAACATGAAAATCAAATTTAGAATCATAATTCTTATATCTGGGAGGAAATCTTGGAATAATGGAGATTCTCAAATTCAATTTAAATTTAGAACGAAATCTTGCCCAATTTTCGAAATCACTTTGAATTTTACATGAAATCATATTGGATTTAGAGGATCTCGTCAGAATCGTTGCTCTTATATATAGACAATATGTCTAAGTTTTGTCATGGTGAGATTTCAGAGTTCTTTTTGTTGGAAACGTCGATAAGCCCACGATAATAATCACTCTAAAACTCACAATTTTGTAGAGAAGAAACTCGTTCCCTTACAAAACTCAAGAACACACAAGAGAAGAAAATTGTTCTCTTTGAATTGCTTTACTTGACTTGCTTTAAACATAACAAAATACATCCTATTTATAGGACTCTAGATAAAAAAAACTCCCAATCTAAATTCACAAACTTACTTGTACTCTAACACCTTGCATAACTTTCCTACTTAAATGTATACTTAATTAAGTAGTAACTCACAAAAGTTTATAACATTGTAACTTATCTAACTTACCACATCACAAATCTAGCTTAATTTCTAACATCCTCCCTTAAGCTAGACTTCCATGACTTCAAGCTTCTCTTTCATTTTAAAAAACAAATCAACTTTTAATGCTTTTGTGAATATGTCTGCAACCTGCTCTTGTGTCTTGCAATACTTGATGCATACTTCTCCGTCTTTGATCAATTCTCTGATGAAATGATACTTGATCTTTATATGTTTACTCCTTCCATGAAAAACTGGATTCTTCTCCAGAGCAATTGATGAACTATTGTCACAAAACATGATTGTCTTCTTTTCTTGAGGACACTTCAGTTCTTGTAGTATCCTTCTTAACCAAATCGCTTGACAACTGGCAGTAGACAAAGAAATATATTCAGCTTCGGTTGTTGACAAGGCTACAACATCCTGCTTCTTTGATGCCCATGAAACTGCACCAGAACCAATGTTGAACACATATCTAGAAGTGCTTTTGTAATCATCGATATTTCCTCCCCAATCACTATCACTATAACGGACCAGAACATTATCCATGTTCTTTTTGTAGTGAATTCCATGATCAATTGTTCCAAGAACATATTGGAGCACTCTTTTTCCAGCTTCCCAATGACTTCTCTTTGGTGATGCCATAAACTTGCTCAACAAACTAACTGAGAACATAAGATCGGGTCTAGTTGTAGTTAAATACATCAAACTTCCAACAAGACTTCTATAAACGGTGGCATTAAAATCTTCACTCTCATCATGTTTGCTCAATTTCAAACCTACTTCCATAGGAGTATTGGCAGGATAAGCATTCTCCATTTTGAACTTTACCATCAAATCTTTTGCATACTTCTTCTGGGAAATGTTAATCCCATGATCACCTTGCTTAACTTCAATACCAAGGAAGTAATGAAGTAAGCCCATATCGGTCATCTCAAATTCTTTCTTCATGCTCTCTTTGAACTCTTTAATCATCACGGTTGAAGTTCCCGTAAAAATTAGATCATCAACATAAAGACAAATGATTAGAAAATTACTATTTCTATCTTCTTTGGTATAGAGAGCATGTTCATATGGACATCTTTTAAAACCATTCTTCAAGAAGAAACTATCAATACGATTATACCAGGCTCTTGGTGCTTGCTTCAGCCCATACAATGCTTTCTTCAATCGTTGACATAACCAGGGGGTTGCTCAACATATATTTATTCCTCCAAATACTCATTTAGAAAAGCTGACTTTACATCCATTTGATGTACTTTCCAATCATTTTGTGCTGTAAGAGCTAGAAGCAAACGAACAGTTTCTAAGCGAGTCACAGGAGCAAATATTTCTTCATAATCCACACCATACTTTTGCTTATACCCTTTGACAACGAGTCTTGCCTTGTACTTCTCAACTTCACCATTTTGCTTTAGCTTTGCTCGACACACCCATTTTACTCCAAGAGCTTTTCTGCTCTCTAGTAGTTGTACTAACTCCCATGTTTCATTTCTTCTTATTGCATCGAACTCTTGATCCATTGCAGCTTTCCATTTTTCATCTTGAATCGCCTCTTCAAAATATATCGGATCCATATCTGCAAATAAAGCAAAATCAACATGATCATCTTCTGTCATCCTTCTTGAAGCTTCATAAATCTCTTGAATACTTCTTGTTTTCCTTGGCGGAGTTTCTTCAACACTTGTGGGACGCGAAGATGAAGCCACCGGTTGAGTCTCTCCAAACTCCAAATCTTGATCACCTCTTTTGTTATCTGGTGCGCGGTTAGCTGAATGGATGGAATGTGAGATAAGATGGATAATAATAAGAAGGAAAATTGCAGTGGGTGGCAAATTGGACCAAATTAATAGCAAATATAGCACCATGTCAAAAAAATTGCAAATATAACAAAATCTATCTGAGTCTATCTGATAGACTTCGATTATCAGAGTTAATCAGCGATAGACTCTGATTAATCAGATCTATCAGTCTACTGATAGACTCCGATTATTCAGAGTCTATCAGTGTCTATTGCTGATAAACTTTGGTTAATCAAAATCTATCAGTGACTATCACTGATAGGCTCTGATTAATCAAAGTCTATCAGTGATAGTCACTGATAGATTTTGATTAATCGAAGTCTATCAACGATAGACACTGTTATACTTTGAATAATCAGAGTCTATCAGTGATAGACACGGATAGAATCTGACAACAGCTTTTTGGTCTTGTACAATTAATTTTGCTATATTTGCAATTAGTTTGCAATGGTGCTATATTTGCTATTAATTTGGTCCAATTTTCCATCTATGCAACTGCCCCTAATAAGAAAGAAATATCCAGCCAACACTTAAGTGCAAGTATACACTGTCACACGTAGTAATAAAAAAAACCTTAGAAAGTATTCCAAGGGTATCGATCCCACGAGGACTAAATTGGAAATTCAGATTTGATGAAGAAACTGCTCAAATGATTGCTTTTGAAAAAGGTAACCAAAGAAAATAATAAGTTGATTGATTGGGTTTTTCGAAAAGATAAATAAAACTAGCAAAGGAATAATAAAGAATAACAATAAGATAAAACGAGGTATTCAACATGGATTCATCCCTAGGGTAACAACCATACTTATGCAATATCTAACTTAAGAGTGTTTAATGCATTGGGTCAGATTTAACTTCCTTTTGGCCCTTGTTTCCAAAAATCGTAAGAAGGCTAAGCGAGTACCGTTATGCCCATTTCTGGGACTCGACTCCGACATAGATAATTCAAGAATACAACCTATAACCCTATAGTCGATATAGGGTGCCTTAGGTAGCTTGCCCTATACCGCCGAACAATCTCTTTCGAGCTTTTTCTCCTATATCACCTTTATGAGAACCGATATCGTTTGTCCCTTTCGAGATCAAACTCACATAGCATGCAAAGTCTAAGTGATCAAATTAAACTTAGCAAGATCAGAATGATATTCAATAAAGAATGACATGCATTAAACCCTACTTAAGCGAATAAAACACTTTCAAGCCATTAAACCCTAAGGGAATTCACCACGTTGAACCCCTCAGCGGGATTTAGCTACTCATGATGGGATAAAAAGCAAATGAACACATTTTCATTGAAACAATGATGAAAATAATACAACGTAATGAAAAAGATTCAAGAGCTGGAATTAAAAGAGATAGCTAAATATTATGGGTTTTTTGTTTACACAATCCTTCTAGAGTTCGCTAAGACACTCCACTCTCACTTTTACAAGATGGGAATGGGTGAAACTCTCTACAAACCGCAAGGTTTGATGTCTAACTCTCTCTCTCGGGTTAGAATTTGTCATCTAAGAAGGACCTCGGGCATCCCTACTCATTGGCGTCGAGCCAGGGTTCTGTCACCACCCTTTTCTTCCAAGTGAGTTCTGCTTGAATTTGACTTCGCATCCCGAGCTTATATAGTGTAGAAATTGGTTGAGGAGCTGCGAAATAGGTGCTGGAAGGTTGCCCAGTCAGTTTCGGGGTCAAAACAACCGGTTAGGTGCGAAGAAGACTCGTCAACAACGACCCGCGTGCGACTCAGAACGACCTCTGTTTTTCTAGAAATGCGGTCGCATTTTTGGGGAATTCCAGCTTCAACTCTATTTTTCTGCACAATAGCAAACTAAGTCAAATTTGCTTCAAATCAAGTCTTTTTAGGCATAATTAAACATAATTCAACAAAAGTGACTCTCAACACCCTAACTTATCAAATTAACATATTTTGAGCTCGGAAATAGTAAAATTGACCTAAACACTCAATATTTGACCAAGAAATGAGCTAAATATAAGGGTAAAATAGGCATATTTTTTACCCTTATCATTATCCATGTCCACAAGTAATGGATTTTGGTCTTCATTTGCTGAATCCCATCTCCAAAATTCTGCTTCATTGAATTTGACATCTCGGCTAATAACGATTTTCTTGCTTATAGGATTGTATAATCTATAAGCCTTGGAGTTTTCACTGTACCCAACAAAGATGCATTTCTCTGACTTATCATCTAGCTTACCTCTTTTCTCATCAGATATGTGAGAATAAGCAATGCAGCCAAATACTCTTAGGTGACTAACAATTGGCTTTAATCCACTCCATGCTTCTTGAGGTGTACGACCTTGAACACTTTTGGTTGAAGCCCGATTCAAGAGATAAACGACACACGTCACTGCATCTCCCCAAAATTCATTCGGAAGTTTCTTAGCTTTCAACATACTTCTTGCAAGCTCCATTATTATCCTGTTTTTTCTCTCCGCAACTCCATTTTGTTGAGGAGTTCTTCGAACTGTCTTTTGGTGCTTGATTCCATTTTCCTTCAAGAAATTTTCAAAAACAATATATTCTCCTCCACGATCAGAACGCAATGTTTTCAACTTCAAGTTGCTTTCATTTTCAACCAATGCTTTGAATGCTTTGAAACACTCAAAAGTAGAGCTCTTTTCCTTTAATAGGTAAATCCATGTCTTCCGACTATAGTCATCAATAAATGTGAGAAAGTAACGATTACCTCCAAGTGTAGTAGTTCGCAAGGGTCCACATAAATCTGTATGGACAAGCTCGAGAGGTTTTGATGCTCTCCAAGCATTTCCTATTGGAAATGGATTTTGATGATGTTTCCCCAAAATACATGCTTCACAAAGTTGATCTTCCTTTTGAATGTTTGGCATTCCTCTCACCATATGTTGTTGACACATGTGCGATAAAGTGTCAAAACTCAAGTGTCCATATCGATAATGCCAAAGCCATGAAGTATCTTTTACCAACGTCTCAAAACATAAAAGCTTCTCATAAGACATTTTGATAGGAAACATCTTGTTTGTAGTCATATGTACCTTTGTTATGAGACCTCCATTCTTGGTTCTGATCTCGCACATGCTATCTTTGAAGATAACATCATGTCCTTTCAATAAAAGTTGCCCAACACTTAAGAAATTGTGTTTAAGACCTGGAACATAATATACGTACATCAGTGATTCTTTTTGCTCCATTCTTTGTCTTAACAAGTATATCTCATCTTCCTTTAACTTCGAGTTTTTTATTGTCACCAGTCTTCACCTCATTATGAAGAGATTCATCCAAAGTTACAAAAGTATCCTTCCTTCCCGTCATGTGATTACTGCAACCACTATGAAGATACCATATATCTTCAGTGCTTGTTTCTTGGACATTTAAGGTGAAGAGAAGAAGACCTTGGTCATTATCCTGTTGTTCATGCATTAGGGTTGTCTCTGCCTGATTAGTCTTTTTGGACCAACAATCTGCTTGAAAATGTCCATAACGTCCATAATTGAAACATTTAATGTGAGAAAAATCTCCATGGCCTCTACCTGTGCTTCTTCCTCTGCTTGAACTTCTTCCTCTCCCTCTATTTGAAGAAGTTTGATTATCACTTCTTTCAGACTCAAAATTTTTGGAGTCGTTGGATCTGCCATTTCCTCGACCACCACGTCCACCTCTTCTTCCACTAGATCTCCCTCTAGAAGAAGTTTGCATATGAAAAGCTTCTTCTGAAGAAGTAGAATCGAACCGCTTCAATCTAAGCTCATGAGATTGGAGAGATCCCATTAAGCTATTAATGGAGAGAGTCGACAAATCTTTAGATTCTTCAATTGCTACGACAATGTGTTCATATTTTCTAGTCATGCTTCTAAGGATCTTTTGAACCACTCTTTGATCTCCAATTGTTTCTCCATTTGATATCAATTGGTTAACAATTAAGAGAACACGATTAAAAAATTCTTCAATAGTTTCAGCAGCTTTCATTCGAATGGTATCAAATTCAGCTCGAAGTGCTTGCAATCTTACCATTTTTACCTTCTCTTCTCCTTCATATAGACTCTGTAATGCATCCCATGCTGCTTTAGCAGTTGAGGCTCCTAAAATTCTTTCGAAAATATTTTCATCTACAGCTTGGTAGATAAAAAATAATGCCTTTTTGTCTTTCTTTCTAGCATCTTTCAACTCATTGAGTTGTTGTTGTTAAAGACCTTCCTCACGTTCTTGCTCCACATATCCATTTTCAACAATGTCCCAAAGATCTTGAGATCCATAAAGAACTTTCATTTGTTGACTCCATCGTCTATAATTCTTTCCTTCAAAACGAGGAAGTTGAGGTTGCAACATATTGTTGGATGACATCTTCTACCTTCTCTCTGATACCACTTTGTTGGAAACGTTGATAAGCCCACGATAATAATCACTCTAAAACTCACAATTTTGTAGAGAAGAAACTTGTTCCCTTACAAAACTCAAGAACACACAAGAGAAGAAAATTGTTCTCTTTGAATTGCTTTACTTGACTTGCTTTAAACATAACAAAATACATCCTATTTATAGGACTCTAGATCAAAAAAACTCCCAATCTAAATTCACAAACTTACTTGTACTTTAACACCTTGCATAACTCTCCTACTTATATACTTAATTAAGTAGTAACTCACAAAAGTTTATAACATTGTAACTTATTTAACTTACCACATCATAAATCTAGCTTATTTTCTAACACTTTTAGCTTCTATCGAGAGAAAGGTCGCATGGGTTTTGGTCGAATAGCTTATTGTCGTGAACTCGCCGGTGGATTGCTTAGATTCGACCGCCGTTCATAGTGTTGTGCTGTCGTGAGATCATGCGTGTTGTTGCGATGAAGAGGTCGTGGATTCGTTACTATGAGTGTTTGAGATAGGAGTAGCGTCATCTGGAGTTGGCCATCGTCTGGTTGGTGTTTTCTTCCTTTTCTTTTTTTGTCATATCTGTATTCTTGAGCAATCTTTGATCTGATTGTCACCATCAAGTTGAGTGGATAGGCTTAGTTGGAGGAAGAAACTGCAGTAGTGTAAAACGAAGAAAGATGGAGATGATGAAATTTCCTTTCTTCCTTACACTTCAAGCAGCATGATTTTTTTATTTTCTTTTTTTTTTTTTTTGTTTTTTTTATCCCATATGTAAATCCAACCACAAATTTTGACTTTTATTATTAATTTTTAAAATATTGCAGTTGTTTGCTTTCTTTTTCTCCCTTTTTCTTTTCACATATTTCGCCAGTTGCTTCCTTTTTCTTTCTTTCTATTTTTTTCTCAACTTCAGTTGCAAATTGCTGTCACACGTCACACACACACATACACACACTTTAGTTCAACAAAAATTCCATATATATATATATATATATATATATACATGTATATATATCTAGGGTTGTCGCATCGCTTGATGATTTTCATATGTTTTGTTTTTCTTTTCTTTTGTCATTTCGCCTACATGCTTTTTTTCATAGGATCTGGAATTAGCAAATTTCCAACGGACACAACATCAATCTTTGTCCACCATTTGAAAGGTATATACATATTCAAACCTTTTTTTTTGAATATGCATATATTCCATTGGTATCTTTATTGAATATGCACGAGTGAACTGCTTTGATTGTGCCATAGAGCTTTTTGTCTCCTATTCTTTTTGTTTTTGCACATATATTATTGCAATCTGTTCCTTTCTTGCTTGAATGTGTAAGCATCCTACAACGGTCGTCACCAAATTTATTTGCAGTCATTTCACCTCCTGTCTAGACCAATCATTTTGATGATTGTAGTATCCTACAGGGGTGGTCACCAGATTTGCGTACACTTCTATTAGACCAGTCCCCTATTTTATTGGGTGATTTGAGTAGTCTGCAGGGGTAGTCGCCAAGCTCACCTACAGAGATGCACTTCTACTAGACCAGTCCCCTATTTTATTGGGTGATCTGAGTAGCTTGCAGGGGTAGTCACCAAGCTCACCTACAGAGATGCACTCATGCTAGACCAGTCCCCTATTTTATTGAGCGATCTGAGTAGCCTGCAGGGGTAGTCACCAAACTCGCCTACAGTGATACAGTTCTGCTAGACCAGTCCCCTATTTTATTGGGTTATCTGAGTAGCTTGTAGGGGTAGTCACCAAGCTCGCCTACAGAGATGCACTCCTGCTAGACCAGTCCCCTATTTTATTGGGTGATCTGAGTAGCCTACAGGAGTAGTCATCAAACTCGCCTACAGTGATGCACTTCTGCTAGAACAGTCCCCTATTTTATTGGGTGATTTGAGTAGCTTGCAGGGGTAGTCACTAAGCTCGCTTATAGAGATGCACTCCTACTAGACCAGTCCCCTATTTTATTTTGTGATTTGAGTAGCCTGCAGGGGTAGTCACCAAGCTTGCCTACAGAGATGCACTCTTGCTAGACCAGTCCCTTATTTTATTGGGTGATCTGAGTAGCTTGCAGGGGTAGTTACCAAGCTCGCTTATAGAGATGCACTCCTGCTAGATCAGTCCCCTATTTTATTGGGTGATCTGAGTAGCTTTCAGGGGTAGTCACCAAGCTCGCCTACAGAGATGCACTCCTGCTAGACCAGTCCCCTATTTTATTGGGTGATCTTAGTAGCCTGCAGGGGTAGTCACCAAACTCGCCTACAGTGATACACTTCTGCTAGGCCAATCCCTATTTTATTGGGTGATCTTTGTAGCTTGCAGGGTAGTCGCGAAGCTTGCCTACAGTGATGCACTCCCTCTAGACCAGTCCCTATTGTTGGTTTTTATGCCCTAAAACTCGTAGATAATAAATGTAACAATTAACCGAACATAAATAAAGTATTGTTTGATGTTTTTTCAATAAAGAGTTATTGTCTATATTATGTACATCTTGCCTAAATAACCCTAATCCAATAAACTAAACATCCTAGGTTGTGGGATGAGTCTTGAACAGTATGTGGAGACATATGGGGATCACTGTTCAAGAGACAACCTGAAGGGTCTATAGTATAGGGATAAGGCTAGGTACCTTATCCTGGTGACACTATGGATACGACCCACTTTGTCTTTGATACAAATGCAATGATCCAACGTGTTCGTGTAGGGGACATGCGAGTGGGGGTATCCTATGCAATGAGTTTTCATAAGACCGAACCGCAAAATAGTAACTGCTAACTGTAACACCGTTAACTAGTTAGATTTCTATTTCACTAGGATGACCTAAGCAACTTAGTCTGAATCCTGAGTGGATTATGGACTCCTGTTCATGAGGGATTGTCCTTTGATTTGTATGGGTGAGAGTGGCCAAAACGCCGACTCAATAAGTCTATCATTTTGGGGATAAGACCGAGTGAGCAGCTGGGAACATAATCACACAAGATGGAATTCACTCCTTCCTGACTTTGGGGAAGTTGATGAGTGTTCCTTTAAGTGGTGTCTCCAGGTCTTGAACAAATGGCCCTACCCTCTCACTTAGCCCGAGAGGGGTTTCTGTTTGGTGGTTGGACCACAAAAAGGTTGTTCATTAGAGGAGCACTGGTACTTAAGAAGGTAGAGGTAACTCAGGGGTAAAACGTAACCCAGCTGGAGTTACGAACACTCGTGAAGGACTAACTTGCTGTTATTGGTCTATATCCAAGAGTGCAATTGTTGGTCTTTAGTGGAGTGAACCCACAGTTAACGAAAATTGGTTAATTGGTTAATGAATTTAGCCAATTAATCTCATATCGTTGGAGCTTCTGTTTTGCGGGTCTATTAGGTACCACTAGTAGCTCGTAAAAAGACTTGAGGCAATTAAGTATTAATTGTAAATTGAAAGTGTTCAATTTAATTAGGGGAATCATATAATGTATGTTGATACATTATAATATAAAGTTTATGAAACTTTATAATATAATTTTGAATTAATTTCAAAATTAATTTTTGATAGAAAATATTTGAAAGAGTTCAAATAATTAATATGAATTGCATTCATATTAATAAAATAAATGATGGTGTTCATATAACACATGCAGAAGCAATTTTAGGATTGGAGGCACTTAACTACATCAATTTTAGAAAATGAAAGCATGCTGTCCAAATACTGTAAACAGAGAGCAGAATATGTACCAACCTTTTGGAGACCGATTCAGCAACTCCTTTTGATTCCTTTGATCACGAACGGTGTGTGGACCACCTCTAATGTCTTCCCTGCTATCCTCCGACCTTAGAACGACTTGTGGGAGTCTATGGTGATAGGGATTGGAAGGGATATGCTTGAACACTACAAGCTTTTAGAGAGTATTGAGAGAGTGAGGTTGATCGTGAATTTTGGCAGCATAACATTACTCCAAAAATCCCACACTTCTCCATCTTCTAATCCCCTATTTATAGAGGATTTTCATGCATCTTAGATTCACCAATGTAAGACACATGGAGAGGAGAATGGCCTTAGTGGATTCAAGGTGTTCTATGGAGATTACATGCAAGATTGCATGTGGGAGATGTTATTCCACTTTCTTCATCCATGCAAGAGTGGATTTAGTTGTGTAATTCCACTATCTCCATCCATGCAAGAGTTAATTTCTACTCTTGGATTTAATTTAAAATGCAATTCTCAATTGCCTTTGAAATTATCAATTAATTGAATTATTTCAACTAATCATATGACATTAATCAAATTAATTCATATCAACTAATTCAATCCACTAATCTTGAATTTCCAAAAATTCAAGATTGAAATCTCTATTTTAATTAAAAAACAATGCATAATCATTTTTAAATTAAAACAATAATTAATTAAACAATTTAATCAATTATGTAATAATAATTTAATATCATATATCAAATTAATATTATGCACCTAATATGAATCCCTATTCATATATTTTGTATATAAGTCATATTTAAATACTTTACTCTCTCAATTAATAGTTTAATCCATAATTAAACTATTGTGTTGATAATATCATATATAATCAACACTAATTCCCTAAACCGAATTTGAACGATTCAAACTTTCCTATCGCTTTGTTCTAAGGTATAATCCGTATGAGCTAGCAGGGGGACCTAATGAACCTATAGATTATGGGCTCCAACGATTCGAGGTTAACCGACTAATCTCATTAACCTAGCTAACCAACATTCGTTAACTACCGGGACACTCCACTATAGCCCTGTAGTTGCACTCCCCTCACTATAGATATATTTTTGTCCACTTGATATAACTATGATTAGTAAGTCGATCCTTCACAGGTTGTTCGTAGCTATAGTTGGGTCAAATGTCTGTTTTACCCCTATAGTACTTCTTGTTCCTGAAGTCCCACTGATCCTCTAATGAACAATTGGTTTATGGTCCAAACAACAAACTGAGTCCCTCTCGAGCCAATGAGAGGGCAGGATCCCTTTGTTCAAGCCCCGGATACAGCACTTAAGGGAACAACCTCTCTACTATCCCTAATTCGGGTAGGAGCGAATTCCTTCTTGCAGGACTATGTCCCAAGCTATCTACCTGTTCCTATCCCTGAAATGGGAGGCTTATTGAGTTGGCGATGCTGAGCCACTCTCACCCATGCAGATCTAAGGATAAGTCCAAATAAACAGGAGTTCATAGTTAGCTTAGGATTAAGATCGAGTTACCTAGGTCATCACATGAAATAGTCAGTCTTGTCAGTAAACGACGTTATAAAGCAAGAGTGACTTATTTCTCGGTCTTGGTCTTTTGCTAACTCATTGCATAGGACGCCCCCACTCGCATGTCTCTACATGGACGATTTAGGATCACATCGTCTGTACTATCTACAAAGTGGGCCGCGTCTCATAGTGTCCCCAAGATAAGGTACCCAACCCGATCCCTATATTATAGACCGTTTTGGCTATTACTCGAGCCTGATCCACTTTTATGTCTCTACATAAAGCTCAAGTGTTCATCCTAAAGCCAGGGATCTTAGTTTATTGGATTTGGGTTATTTAACGTGCAATTTACTTATTCAGTAATGACTTTACTGAATGAATCTCGACAACGACTTTATCGATCAAGTATATAATTCGTTTTAACATTCACTATCTACGAGTTTTAGGGCACCAATCCCAACAATAAATAATTTAATAAAATCCCTAAAATTAAATATATGATATTTAATTGGGTAATTAATTAATTATGAAATTAATTAATTATTTATTAAAATTAGATATGAATAAGATAATAGATTTGATTAGATCTTATTCATGACCTTTTCCTATAAGGATTAGATCTTATGGCCTTTTCCTATAAATAGGACCCTTGGGGTGGGGGTAAAAGACATCTCATTCATTCTCCTACTCTCAGAGAATTGCCCTCAAGGCTCCCACCAGTCTCTTGCCTCTAGAAGTCTCAGAGTCATACCGGTGTAGCCATAGTGGTAGTGTTCACAGTAGTTCGTGATTATTTCACAAGCAGTTGGTGAATTTAATTTGAGTTGTCAACGAGAGTAAGTAACTTGTTACTATATAAATTAGAATTAGATTCTATAGATTTTCAGCATGCTTAATCTAGATATTCATTAGATTATGAATGTATGTATGTTGCTAGTGTATTAGTATTTCATAATTCTAAATTAATTAAGAATTGTTCCTAAAACCGCTTCCGCTGCATCGGGACTCCGTTCCCTTTACCTATTTCATTGGGTGATCTAAGTAGCATGCAGGGGTAGTCACCAGACTTGCCTACAATGATGCACTCCTGCTAGACCAGTCCTTTTATCGGGTGATCTGAGTAGCCTTTAGGAGTGGTCACCAAATTTTCCTAAAGTGATCGTCATCAAATTCACTTGTAGTGATTTCACTCTTGTCTATACCAATCATTTTGATTACTATAGTATCTTATAGGTGATCATAATTTTTTTTAACAACTCTTTTGTTGTCTTTTTTTTTATGGTTTGATATCAAGTTTTTTTTTTTTTTTTTTTTTTTTTGACAGCTAAGATGCCTTTTCCAATATAGGGATGACAATTTTGAGATAAAGCCAATTTTTGAATATGTAATGTAGCTGCCAACTTTTGAAGATGAACCAAAGTGAAGCCTTCAATTGTCAAGTTTTGGAAATGAAGTGAAAATGAAGCTTTCAACTGCCAACGTTTGAAGATGAAGTGAAGTTATCAACCATCAACTTTTGAAGAAGAAGCGAGACCGCCAACCATCAACTTTTGAAGATGAAGTGAAAGTAAAGCCTTCAACTGCCAACCTTTAAAGATGAAGTGAAGTCAACAACCGTCAACTTTTGAAAAAGAAGCGAGGGTGCCAACTGTCAACTTTTGAAACAGAAACGAGCCTGCCAACCGTCAACTTTTGAAGATGAAGCGAAAGTGCGGCCTTCAACTACCAACCTTTGAAGATGAAGTGAAGTCGCTAACTGTCAACTTTTGAAGAATAAGTGAAAGCTCCCAACCACCAACTTTTGAAGATGAAGCGAAAGCGAAGCTTTCAACTGCCCTTTTGAAGATTTGAAGATGAAGTGGAAGCGAAACCTTCAATCGCCACCTTTTGAAGATTAAGTGGAAGCGAAACCTTCAATCGCCACCTTTTGAAGATGAAGTGAGGTATCAAACTTGGAGCAAGCGACATGTCGATCTTGGAGAGAGCAAACGCGGAACGTGGTGGGGGTGAGGTGTCGAACTTTGAGCGAACGAAACACCGAACTTGAAGCGTGCAAAATGCAAACTTAGAGGGAGCAAGATGCCAAACTTGAAGGGGGTGAGACGTCAAACTTTTAGCAAACAATTTGACGGAATGACTTGTCGAGGGTCGTGTCAAATAAATTTATAATCCACGATTCCTAAAGCTAACTTGTAGCAGTAGTGGTCGGGATCGATCACAGGGAACAATCAGTTTATTTCTAAATTCTTTTGTGTTTTTGAGGTAACCGAAATGAGGGTTTTATAGATAAAAGATTAAGACATAAAGTAAAGGCGGGAAAATAAGTAAGGAAAATTAAATGCAAGGAAAGTAAAGGCGGGGTAAGTTGATCTTACCACGAGGATCACTGTAATTGGGGTTGAACTCATTGTTAAGTTTGATTAATTTCATTAATCGATTATCAATTGATATTTAATTAACTATCTAAGTCCGGCATACTCCGACAACAAACCGAGAGCCATGATCCTACTATCACAAACATGCAAACGCTAAGTTTGATTCTAGTTTAAATTAATTAATAGGCCTATTAACTAATCTAAACCGCATTGGGATCTAGCCGAATTAATTCACATGCAACGGGCAACAAACCACAATTACAATTGATTAAATCATTTAGTTCAAGGGACGCATGCGTAATATCATAACGTTAGCCTATTTGCTACTTAGATTTAGCAAGTAAATTTAGACAGGGCGCGATCAAGGTTGTCAATCTTTCCTACCACAATCTAAACTTGTATGCAAAGAACTAAAATCACAAAGACAATTAACTAAGTAATTAAGAATAGAAATCTCATAAAATTGAATCAAACTTTCAAACCGAGGTCCCGTTACTATGATCTGAGCTTAGTTGATCATAGATAAGCACCTCCAAGCTCGAGGCTCGATCGACCGACCCTTAGACTAAGAAAAC
The DNA here is from genome assembly GCA_017139565.1 of Luffa aegyptiaca. Taxonomy (NCBI): domain Eukaryota; kingdom Viridiplantae; phylum Streptophyta; class Magnoliopsida; order Cucurbitales; family Cucurbitaceae; genus Luffa; species Luffa aegyptiaca. The sequence goes on from CM029407.1 coordinate 45,523,054, forward strand.
TTAAAAGAACTCTAGAAAACTAAAGAGAAAGGTGGCTACAATTTTGTAGTGATGGATGAATTGAGGGATGATGGGATGATTCTAAACCTACACCAAAGGCCTCTATTTATAGGAGTTCTTGGCCTTCAAATCGTTGAAAATTGGTGCTAAAAGGATCCTCAAATTTGGAGAAAATCGCCAGCCAAATAAGGAAAAATCAAATTCTGGAAATCTGCCTAGCGTCACGACGCTGTCCCTTTAATTTTGGAAACTTGCTCTCGGTTTGCCTTAGCGTCGCAACGCTGTTCGCCAGCTTGATCTCAAAGTAGTTTCCTTATTTGGTTAGCGTCTCGACTCTGATGATGGGCGTCTTGACGCTGATGAGGCTCCAAGGACAGAATGATCATTTTACGCTCCGGTTTCGCTCGTTTAAGCCTGAATTGCTTCCAAAGCTCCGGTGAGGACCTATAGACATATTATGCTCATTTTAAAGAATTTTTGGCAAGGAATTCAACTAAGATAAGAAAATTGGGAGATTCTAAGTGTATAACAAATTGGAGGGAAAATAATTATGGAAAGAAAACTAAGTATGGAAAATATCAAAAGAGAAAAGTAAGAGAACAAAATAAGGAAAGAAATCAATACCTCAAAGATCATGGTAAGTTCAATTCAATTAAATCATTAATTTCACTAATAAGTCAAAACAAGTTTAAGTCCGACGTATTCCAGCAACAAACCGAGAACCATGATCCAACTATCACAAACATGCAAACGCTAAGTTTGATTCTAGTTTAAACTAATTAATTGGCCGATTAATTAATCTAAATCACAATGGGATCTAGCCGAATCAATTCACATGCAACGGGCAACAAACCACAATTACAATTGATTAAATCATTTAGTTCTAGGGACGCATGCGTAATAACATAACGTTAGCCTATTTGCTACTTAGATTTAGCAAGTAAATTTAGACAGGGTGCGATCAAGGTTGTCAATCTTTCCTACCACAATCTAAACTTATAGAAAAAGAACTAAAATCACATAAACATGCTTTGATAATTCAAACAAGAAATTTCATTAAAAGAACTTGAACTTACACTTTGACATCCCGGTTACATGGATGAAGAGTTTAGCCTCTCATGGAGCAAGAGCAAGCTGAATTCTTCATGGAATACATCAAGGAAAGCAAGAAAAACTAAAAACTAAGAAGAATGGTGGAGAAAGGGGAGAGAGATGGACTACAATGTTGTAGTGAATTGTGTGTTGAGGGATGATTCTAAACCTACACCAAAGGCCTCTATTTATAGGAGTTCTTGGGCTTCAATTCGTGGTAATTTGGTGCTGAATAGGGCCTCCAAATATGGGAAAATCGCAAGCCAAATTAGGAAAATATCAAATCTGGAAAACTGCCTAGCGTCGAGATGCTAGGACACAGCGTCACGACGCTAGGCCTTCAAATATGGAAATTTGCTCTCGGATTGCACTAGCGTCGAGACGCTAGGACACAGCGTCTCGACGCTGTTACTTCAACTTCACGCCCAAGTTCTTTCCTTAAATGGCACAACGTCCTGACGCTGGTAGGGTAGGGTCTCGACGCTGATGAGGCTCCAGGGGCAGAATGGTCATTTTACACTCCGGTTTCGCTCGTTTAAGCCCTCAATCGCTTCCAAAGCTCCGGTGAGGACCTATAGACATATTATACTCATTTTAAAGCATTTTTGGCAAGGAATTCAACTAAGATAAGCAAATTGGGAGATTCTAATTGTATAACAAATTAGACCTATCAGGAAACACCGAACCTAAAGCGTGTAGAATGCAAACTTAGGGGGAGCAAGATGCCAAACTTGAAGGGGGTGAGACGTCGAACTTTGAAGGAGTGAAACACCAAACTTAAAGCATGTGGAATGCAAACTTCGAGGAAGCGAGATGTTGAACTTGAAAATGGCGAACCATTGAACTTGAAAGAACGAAGCCTTCTTTTATGCATCCAATTTGTAGCATTCCATTCATAGCAGTGTATGTGTTCAAGTTAATATGTTGCCCCCTGTAGGGATAAATTTTTTTAATGTGTTTTGTCGTGCTTCAATATTTGTAGCACTTTTTCTTTTTTTGGTTTTCAAGGACTGAACTTGAAGTTTTCTTTAAGTTGCCTACGTACCCTTAAAGAAAAGGGATCAAGTCATAACGTAGTTCAAGTTTTTTTTTTTTTTTTTTTGTCGTTCACCTTTTAAGCTCGTGTGGGCTAGGAACACCATGCAGTTTATGCTCATGCTATAAGGAGCATTTACATTTTAAATGTCTTTTTCTCTATCATAGTTTTGATCAGATCCTTCATTTGTAGGATTTGTCAAAATGATAAGATTTGGTTTCACCTTCAAGGAACCTTCTGTGTTTATGAGAACAGAAAACTTCCTCTTCATACGCGACGAAACGATACTGTGAAGCTTCTTGTCATTGTTTACTTCATCAAATAATTTAGCTTCCAAGGTGTCCGTCTTTCTTTCATGTCGATCGCTTGTTACTTTGAGGTGATCAAAAACAGATGTTGAAGGTCGACACTTTCTTGATGCAGAGACGCTTAGTCTTTGGAAAGCTGAATGTCGAGTGATAGTAGACGTCAAGCTTTGATCTTCTTCTCGTGCTGCAACCATACTCCTTCTTTGGAAGATCAAAGGTTGAGTAGTTGAAGGCTCAATGAGTTCAAAGACAGAAGTCATTTACTTGATTTCTTTTGATCTGTCATCTTCTTCTGCATTTATATAACATGAACTTGCAAAGTTTTCTTCCACTTTCTTAACGGGATGAAAATTTCTCGAGAATGATTCTCTTAAGGTTACCAGCTGGAGATATTGAGAAGGATCTTGAATTATTTTTTTTCTCAAGTTTAGGTTTCCTTGAATTCTTTTATCTTCGACGTTAATTCATTCTTTTGGATGAGCAACATCCTTTTTGAACTAGATGTCGTCATTGTTTCTTCTGACGAGTCATGACAGTAGTTTCTTTATCTTCATTGCTAATAAGATTGATCGCATCTTGAGATTTGTCTACTGATACCTCATGATAAAACCAGATAGCTAGGTTCCATGGTTCCAAATTGGAGTAGGTGCACCTCTTGATCATGAAGCAGACCAAAACTCGTTTGACTACAAGTGTTTGTTGTTATTGCTGTTGGGATTTATGCCCTAAAACTCGTAGATAGTGAATGTAAACAAAATGTATACTTGTTTCAATAAAGTGTTATTAAGTTTCTACAATAAAGTGTTATTGTTAAATATTGCACAATTTGACCCAAATCCAATAAACTAAGATCCAAGGTTGTTTGTATGTAACTTGAACTAGTATGTGGGGACATACGGGGATCGATGTTCAAGTAACAACCTAAAAGGTCTATAGTACAAGGATAAGGATAACAACCTTATCCTGGCAACACTATGAATATTAGGCTTCCAATTAAATAATAACCCAACAAGAACAAAGGACTAAGACTCAAACAAATAAGGAAAAAAATCAAAAAGGAAAAAGAACAAATAAGGAAAAGACAATTAAGGGAAAAAAAAACAACTAAGGAAAACATCAAACAAATAAGGAAAGAACTAAAATAGGAAAATTATAACTATGGAAACAAAAACCAAAGGAGAAAAACAAATATGGAAATAAAACAAATAAGGAAAAAGAAAAGCAATCTATCTACAAAATAAAAATAAAGAATGCAAAAACAAATATGGCAAAAACAAATAAGGAAACTAGCAAATAAGGAAAAACTATACTAAAAAGAAAAATTCTATCTATGGAAAACTCAAACAAATATGGAAAAATCTAAATATGGAAAACAAACCAACAAAGGAAAAAAAAAATGCAATCTACCTAAAAACAAAACTAACAAAAATAACAAAAAATAAAATACACCCTAAACTAAGACCGGACAATTTTTCCACAATATTAATTTAACTAAATATGCCAATCCCCGGCAGTGGCGCCAAAAACTTGATGCGCAATTTGCTTACCGCAAGTGTACGGGTCAAGTAATAATATAGTGTTTTCGTGTAAAACGAGTGTCGTCCTCTGGTTGGTTTTCTAGCAAATTAAGTACCGTGAATAATCTTGTCCAATTTTATTTAAGGAGCAAAACTCAATGATAAAAGATAAATCTAAAGACAAAAACCATAAAATAAAGGTGGAGACTCAAATGGAAAGACTCTTAGGGAATTGATTTCGTTGATTAAGATTGAGGATTGATTAAAAGGAATGAATTGACCGTGCAATTATTCTACAAGCTAAGGAAACATTTATCACGATTACCTCTCCCGAGTATAATTGATTCTCATGCATATAACTAACTTGATATCCCTATCTAAGTTCATTAACATGCAAGGCATTATTCGGTTCGGTCCTTGTTATACTTCTAGAGATATTCTAAATCCCGTCACAAACTTAGAATTTCTTCTCTAGTCATGCAATTAAACAAAGTAAGTCTTAGGCCAAATCCTCTCTCCCGAGTTAGATTCAACACTTAAATCATTCAATTAGTGATCAAGTAATTGAAAGCATTACACATAAAATTGCATGCATAGAATAAGAACACATTCATACCCAAAATTCAATCCAACAATTTAAGCAACTACATCAAACCCTAAGGCAAACAACTAGCAATTCATAGTCTTTAAACCACAAACACTAATTGTAAGAAAAGCCATAAAAACTACAAGAGGTAAGGGAAAGAGAAAGGAAAACTCGAATCCATCGAAACCGGCACGTCCCCGTCACGATCTCCACGTCTTCTCACTTGATTCCCGCTCCTGGGCCTTGCTTCAGCTCCCACCAAAGGTCTCTAGTCGAAATTAGGGCTAAAATCTAACCAATTGGACTCCCCTTGGCCGTAGCATGAAAAGATGAATTTATAGAAAATCTGGTGACAGCGTCGAGACGCTATGGAGAGCGTCGCGACGCTGTCGCGATACAGCATTTTTGGAAATTTTTCCTATAGCGTCGCGACGCTATGATTTTTTTTTTTTTTTTTTTTTTTTTTTTAGATTGAAGACTCCATTTGACTCCAATTGCTGAATTAAGCTTCAAACACATACTTCCTACAAATAAAACATAAAAATGCATAAATTTGGGCAAATAATTGTAAAAGACTAGCTTAATTAATAAGAGAAAAATAGCTAGCTATGCTCGCTATCAACAACGCAAGAAGGAATTCACTCCTTCCCACTTCTAGGAGAAGTAGATGAGTGTTCCCTAAAGTGGTGACTCCGGGACTTAAACAAAGGGATCCCGCCCTCTCACTGGCCCGAGAGGGACTTTCTGTTTAATGATGCGCAATTTGCTAACCGCAAGTGTACGGGTCAAGTAATAATATAGTGTTTTCGTGTAAAACGAGTGTCGTCCTCTGGATTGGATTTCTAGCAAATTAAGTACCGTGGATACTTTTGTTCAATTTTATTTAGGGAGCAAAACTCAAAGATAAAGATAAAAGTAAAGACAAAAAGCATAAAATAAAGGTGGAGACTCAAATGGAAAGACTCTTAGGGAATTGATTTCATTGTTGAGATTGAGGATAAATTAATGGGATGAATTTAGCATGCAATTATTCTACCAAGTCTAGGAACCTTTTATCACAACTATCTCTCCCGAGCATAATTGATTCTCATGCATGCAACCAACTTGATATCCCTATCTAAGTTCATTAACATGCAAGGCTTTGGGTTTAGTTCTTCAAGCAACTTCTAAAGTTATTCCAAATCCCGTCACAAACTTAGAATTTCTACTTTAGTCATGCAATTAAATAAAGTAAGTCTTAGGCCAAATCCCCTCTCCCGAGCAAGATTCAACACTCAAATCATTCAACTAGTGATCAAGTAATTGAAAGCATTTAACCATAATTGCATAGGTAAAATATATGCATATTCATACCACAAATCAATCCAACAACCTAAAACAACTACATCAATCCCTAAGACAAACAACTAGCAATTCATAGTCTTTAAACTACAAACACTAATTGAAAGAAAAGCCATAAAAACTACAAGAGTTAAAGGGAAGGAGAAAGGAAATCTCGAATCCGCCGACACCGCACGTCCCCGTCACGATCTCCACGTCTTCTCGCTTGATTCCCGCTCCTTGGCCTTGCCTTTAGCTCCCACAAAAGGTCTCTAGTCGAAATTAGGGCTAAAATCTCACCAATTGGACTCCCCTTGGCCGTAGCATGAAAAGATGAATTTATAGAAAATCTGGCGACAGCGTCGAGACGCTATGGACAGCGTCGCGACGCTGTCGCGATACCGCATTTTTGGAAAATTTACCTATAGCGTTGCGTCGCTATGATTTTTTTTTTTTTTTTTTTTTTAGATTGAAGACTCCAATTGCTGAATTAAGCTTCAAACACATACTTCCTACAAATAAAACATAAAAATGCAGAAATTTGGGCAAATAATTGTAAAAGACTAGCTTAATTAATCAGAGAAAAATAACTAGCTATGCTCGCTATCAAATACCCCCAAACTTAAGCTTTTGCTAGTCCTCGAGCAAACTAAAAATCAAGCATACAGTGGAAGAATGGATGCAACAAACATGACTCAATCCTCAAGGCTCAAAAGTCAATAGTCAAGCAATCAAGAGACATGCACATAAAGACCAATGAGGGAGACAAATCAAAAGTTTTCAAAAGTTAACTTGCACAAGCGAGATCTAACTCAACTAGATCAGACTCTACTAGCCCGGGATTGGATTATTAAACTCTCAACTCATCTTCCCTCTACACTGGCACTAAGGATTCACTAACGAGTCAATGGAACAAATTAGTTTGTTTTCATCTACACTTAGGTGCTTATAATTGAAAATTTAATCAAGCATTTATATGTGGCACTAGCTTTCACACACCTATTGCAGGGACCCTTAACCTGAGTTTTCTCTGGTTGGCCTAACTGATCACAACAGGGGTAGCTCTTTTTGCCTAAATCTTTATTACTCATTGCAAACTGTGCACAGGCCATGACTTTTTTTTTTTTTCTTTCAAATTGTGACAACAAGAATGATTTTTCTTTAAGAGCATGATAAGCATATATTCTTTTCTTTCCTCCTAAGCAAGATCAAACATGCTAATTTGCAAAAAATTAACTCTTTAGCTCTTCCCTACACCTATCGAGGTGACAACAAGCATATGAACCTAATAATTCGCTCCTAAGCATTCAAATCCAAATCTAGCCAAGACAAATACTCTATTCATGCAAGACATCTCCTAGAAAAAGTTTAAAAAGTCTCCCTTTTTGGGCACTCATGCTTACAACTCATCGGAAGCTTGAAAATTGACAAGAAAGCCTATCCTAGGAAATCATAGTCATGCAAAAATAGCATCCAGAAAACAACCATATGCTCAATTCAAAGAAAGCTCAAAACTATAGCCCGAACTCAGATGCTCAAGGGCTCCACAAACATGCTATTCCACCCCCAAACTTAAAGCATGCATTGTCCTCAATGTATAACGAAAATAAGGCATAATCAAGCATGAGAACAAATAAAGAATGGAAGGGGTGAACAATACTGCCCTGGAATGATGACCTTTACATGAAAGCTTGCAAGCAAAGAGGAAACTGGAACCAAGACCTACAAAACAAAAAAATAAATAAATAACGCAAAGAAAAACACAACTGAACTTACTTGGGTTGCCTCCCATAAGCGCTTGTTTAACGTCATTAGCTCGACGTGCTCGTGCAGTCTCTGTCAAGGCACATAAAAATTCTCGTATTTCTTTGGACCCTTCTTTCTTGAATCAATAAAACTCACTATCGCTAGCAAGCTTACTAGTTTCTCATGGGCCCCTGAAACAAAATTATTTTTAGTATTTTTGTATAAAATAAACATAAAAGGAGAAAGATCAAAATAAAGAGACTCTGACTAAAAAATAAGCATTAATCTTACCTAGGAGGAGAGAAAATAAATTAGGAAAGAAACTAGAAAAGGAAAATGCTAAATCTAAATAAGGAAAAAAAAATCTACAAAAGGAAAAAGATAAACAAATAAGGAATGCAAAAAGAAATATGGCAAAAACAAATAAGGAAACTAGCAAATAAGGAAAAACTATACTAAAAAGGAAAAAACTAAAAAGAAAAATTCTATCTATGGAAAACTCAAACAAATATGGAAAAATCTAAATATGGAAAACAAACCAACAAAGGAAAAAAATGCAATCTACCTAAAAACAAAACTAGCAAAAATAACAAAAAATAAAATACACCCTAAACTAAGACCGGACAATTTTTCCACAATATTAATTTAACTAAATATACCAATCCCCGGCAACGGCGCCAAAAACTTGATGCGCAATTTGCTAACCGCAAGTGTACGGGTCAAGTAATAATATAGTGTTTTCGTGTAAAACGAGTGTCGTCCTCTGGATTGGATTTCTAGCAAATTAAGTACCGTTGATACTTTTGTTCAATTTTATTTAGGGAGCAAAACTCAAAGATAAAGATAAAAGTAAAGACAAAAAGCATAAAATAAAGGTGGAGACTCAAATGGAAAGACTCTTAGGGAATTGATTTCATTGTTGAGATTGATGATAAATTAATGGGATGAATTTAGCATGCAATTATTCTACCAAGTCTAGGAACCTTTTATCACAACTATCTCTCCCGAGCATAATTGATTCTCATGCATGCAACCAACTTGATATCCCTATCTAAGTTCATTAACATGTAAGGCTTTGGGTTTAGTTCTTCAAGCAACTTCTAAAGTTATTCCAAATCCCGTCACAAACTTAGAATTTCTACTTTAGTCATGCAATTAAATAAAGTAAGTCTTAGGCCAAATCCCCTCTCCCGAGCAAGATTCAACACTCAAATCATTCAACTAGTGATCAAGTAATTGAAAGCATTTAACCATAATTGCATAGGTAAAATATATGCATATTCATACCACAAATCAATCCAACAACCTAAAACAACTACATCAATCCCTAAGACAAACAACTAGCAATTCATAGTCTTTAAACTACAAACACTAATTGAAAGAAAAGCCATAAAAACTACAAGAGTTAAAGGGAAAGAGAAAGGAAAACTCGAATCCGCCGACACCGCACGTCCCCGTCACGATCTCCACGTCTTCTCGCTTGATTCCCGCTCCTTGGCCTTGCCTTTAGCTCCCACAAAAGGTCTCTAGTCGAAATTAGGGCTAAAATCTCACCAATTGGACTCCCCTTGGCCGTAGCATGAAAAGATGAATTTATAGAAAATCTGGCGACAGCGTCGCGACGCTGTCGCGATACCGCATTTTTGGAAAATTTGCCTATAGCGTCGCGACGCTATGATTTTTTTTTTTTTTTTTTTTTTTTTTTTTTTTAGATTGAAGACTCCATTTGACTTCAATTGCTGAATTAAGCTTCAAACACATACTTCCTACAAATAAAACATAAAAATGCATAAATTTGGGCAAATAATTGTAAAAGACTAGCTTAATTAATCAGAGAAAAATAGCTAGCTATGCTCGCTATCAGTTGGACCATAAACAGGTTGTTCATTAGAGGAGCGCTGGTACTTAAGGAGACAGATGTGGCACAGGTAAAACGGTAATTTGACCCAACTGTGATTACGGACACTCGTGAAGGATTGACTTACCGGTATAGGTCTATATCCGTGGACACAAAAATGTTCTATAGTGAGAAGAGTTCAACTGTGGGTCTTTAGTGGAATGACCCACGAATTTGAATAGTTCAAATTCATATTGGGAATTAAGTTAATTGTATGAGATACAAATTAATATAATGTATAATGATACATTAAAACGTAAAGTCTAATTTGAAATTAAACTTTATTATTATGAGAGAAATAAATATTTTAAAAAGTTCAAATATTAATATGAATTTGATTCATATTAAATTTATAGAATATAAGAGAATTTGGAGGAGTTCAAATTTTAATATGAATTTGATTCATATTATAGAATTAATTAATTGAAGGCCTGAAATTAAATATATTATATTTAATTGGGTAATTAATTAATTAACTAATAGAAGGTTTGAAATTAAATATATGATATTTAATTGGTGATTAATTAATTGGAAATTAATCAATTATGGAAATGATTAATCACTTATGGAAGTAATTAATCATTTATGGAAATGATTTAATCACTTATGGAAGTGATCAATCATTTATGGAAAAGATTAATCAATTATGGAATTGATTGGTTATGGAATTGATTAATTATGGAAAAGATTAAATCAGTTATGGAAATAATTGATTTTAAATGAATATTTTATTCATGGCCTTTCTCCTATAAATAGAACACTAAACCTAGGATTTAGCTACTACAACACATGACCACCATAAGGTCATTCTTTTCTCCCTCTCATTCTCTCAACTCATGAACTCTAGAGAGAATTTTTTCTCTCTAAGAGTTTTTCCCATTCAAGATTAGGTAGTCTCACAACTACGTTCCTAATCTCAGAGTTATAGCAGGGAATATCAAATGGTGGTGTTCTTCGTTGTTGCAGAGTAATCAAGAATCATTCTTGATTTTCAGAGACGTCAATGGAGGTTTGCTTCTCTTTTCTTTATTATAAATTTAGATCTAAATTTTGTATGCTTAGCCTTAATTTTGTATAGAATTTGTTCTATGATTTTTGCCAATGTAATGGTATTTTTGGATAAACAAAATTAACTACGAATCGGTCACAATCACGCTTCCGCTTTAACGGAATTAGGGAATTCCAAATCCTTCAATTGCAACATGATTTGATTGAGCCACTTCATTAAGGTCCAACTCGATTTTTCATTCTTTAGCTAACCTTAGAATTAGCTCTTTCAAGACAAAACATTTTTCTACCGGGTGGTTGATAACTCGATGATACTTACAATAGTTGGGATTATTGACCTTTTCCATCTCTTTTGGTCGTTGCACGTACGAGAATTTTTGTTTTTTTTTTAAGTGTAGGTCTTTTTAATCATAGGCGCTTTCTCTAAGTTGGAGGCTTTTAAGTTTGATGCTTTGTAATTTTATTTTTATATTGAACTTGTACGAATATAAAATTGTACGAACAAGGTTCATTGGCTTATTAGAATGAAATTAACCAATATTTGATTTCTACACAAATTTGGCACATTTAATGATGAACACATTCAATAACAGACACATTTAATGAAAGACTCAATGACAAACATTTAATGATGGACATTTAGTCATGAAATGGTCATTCAATGACGGACATTTGATGATGAAATGGTCATTCAATGATGGACATTTGATGACAGACAACTTTTAATGTCATGCAACGACCGACATTAAAGGCGTTCGTCATTGTAGTCTTTAATGACGGACGAGTTGTAATGATGGACATTGCCCATCATTAAAGGCTACAATGTCACTTGTATGGATGACGGACGTTGCCTGTCATTAAAAGACATTTTTGTAGTAGTGCATCCAAAAAAAACAATTGATGCAGAGCATCAAATTTTATGCTTTTGATCCCAACAAAGCGGTTGACGTAGAGCATCGTGGTTGATCATCTCGTGTGATAATCTTCTTCGAGTGCAAGATAAGTCCTCATGACTTTGCTTTTGATTCCACCCAAAAGACCTCATACCAATAGAGATAATTAAACTCATGATCCTTCCCTCATGATCTAGCCAATGTGAGATTTTGATTGCACTCTCCAATTCGATCCAATCCCCTTTTTGGAAGGTTTTATAATTTCTTAATATGTTTTATAGCTGATGGTTCATGATTTTCAGGTTAATTAGAAAAAAAATACATTTAAAAAAAAAATTGAGAAAACACAATGATATTTTGGACTGAACAAGAAACTTGTTACTTTGATTGTAATTTGCATTAGATATGGCAAAACATGTGTCAAGTGTGAAGGTCTCTCACTGAACACATACATACATTTAACATTACTCCTCAATTATTATATCAAAGAACAAAACCCACACTAAGACGATCCTTCTTCTAATTAACTTGTTTTTGTGAAAATTAAGATAAGATGGAGAGATTATTAATTTTCGCATATTATTCTAGAATTGAGCCCTGGTAGGGTTGACATCCTCCCCTCCAGATGTGCCCCCCGCCTCAATCCTGACCACCTTGGCCTCCTTCTTCTCCTCAGGCAGCTTGGGCACAGTCAGCTTCAACACCCCATTCTCCAGGTGGGCTATGATCCTGTCCATGTCGGCGTTCCCGGGCAGCCTGAACTGCCTCCAGAACCTGCCCGAGGAGCTTCTCTCTGCCCGGTGCCACCTCTCCCCAGCCACCTCCCCCTCTTCCCTCGTCTCCCCGCTGATCCTCAGCACCCGGTTCTCCTCCACCTCCACCTTCAAGTCCTCCCTCCTCACCCCGGGGATGTCCATGCAGATCACGTGCTCCCCCTCCGTCTCCTTCCAGTCCGCACGTGCGAGTGCCAGCGTGTCGGCGGTGGACTTGGGGACGCTGAGGGGAGTCTGCTCCAGGATCCGGAATGGGTCGTCCGAGTACCCGCCCTGCAGCATCATGTCCCACATCGACCGGTACGGCATCAGACCCGACGCTTGTTGGTTCCACAACAGCAGTATCAGTATCAGCGCCACTGGAACAATCAGCCGCACCGCCGCCATGTCTTTAATTTGTTTAATTAATAATTTAGATAAAGGTTTTGGTTATCGGGAGGGTTTTGTTTATATAAGGGAGGTGAGGGCGATGGATGAGGACAATTTGTGGATAAAATTCTCTGTCTTTTCCGGAAGGTTTGGTTCTACACACATCTGGCTGTCTCTACATCAATCCAAGGCCTTTCTAGAAGTCAACACACACCGCATCACGGGACAACTGGCCTTCTTTTGGTGAAGTCTAACCAAATCATTCTTTCCAAATATTATTAGTTCGTCACATATATTTTTCAAAAAAAAAAAAAAAAGAAAAGAAAATCGTTGCACCCATCTAATAATTTGGAAAAAAAAAAAAAAAAGAAAAAAAAGTAAAGGTATTTCGAAACTCACTCATTTTAACAAAAAATTTCAAAACCCGAATGCATTCTTTCTCTAAAACCTCATTAACCTAGTGAATGTGTACAAATTTGTTCACCACACGTCAACTTCGGGAGTTAAAATTAGACAGAATTTCTTTCTCTATTCTGATTATTCATAAATTATACACATTATTAATGTTGTTTGTTGTAGACATATTTTAAATAACTATGGAAACTTATCTGATCATTATTAAATATTATTAATATGTGTAATTTGATGCCAAAGTAAACATAGTTGAATGGTAATTGACATCAATAACATGTATCTTCAACTAAGAGATTAGAGGTTCATTTACATAATTTTTTTTGACATATATGTTCATATATTTAAAGTAATTTTACTTTTTCTTAGAAGTTATGAGTCCAAATCTCCACTTGCATATTGTAATTAAAAAATTATTAACTAATTATCATTATCTAATAATCACCTCAACTTAAAAATGTTTTATTCTTTATATTACTCACGGCAAATTTTTATTAAGATAGTTACTTGGTTTTGGTGGCAATAGCCCCCTTGAAAAATCTCTTTCTCCTGTTCGACCCTTTAAGTGTGTGTTTTCGCGTTTTTTTTTTTGTCGTTTTTTCCTTTTCCAATTTTTTTACCACACGCCAAATAATTTTATTTTCTAGGGTACTCAAATATAAGTAGGAATGTATAAAATTATTTTTAAAATTGAATAGCATGAAACGAGTATAATTCTTGCGAAAGAAAAACAAATCTAACTCGGTGTTTCAATTTCAATATTTTAATGATATTCATCTTTGCTAAGGAAATATTTGAATTCTTAGCCAAATTCTAAAAAAAAAAACAAGTTTTTTAAAATACTTTTTTTAGTTTTCAAAACTTGACTTGATTTTTGAAAACATGGCAAGGAGGTATATGAAAAACAAGAAACTTATGGGCGAGAATAGTGTTTATAATGTTTTTTTTTAAAAAAAAAAAAAAAAGAGAATAGTGTTTATAAGCTTAATTTTCAAAAACAAAAAACCAAAAACTAATGGTTATTAAACGGCGCCTTAGGGACTTTTTTTTTTTTTGATAGCAGGTAAATACAAAGCCCACTACACAAAACAACCCCTTCCCGACAGCACAGAGACGCTGTCCAAAACCTCAGAGAAATACACCCCTTCGATCTCTACCGGCACTTCCTCCAACCAGGTACCTTCACGCCCCAGCTCCAACGTCGATCTCGCCAGCTCATGGGCCACCTTATTTGCAGATCTCCTACACCACCTGAAGGAGCAGAACTGAAAGCCCCTCGCCAACTGCTTAATCTCCTCTGCAAGCGCTCCCAGATCTGATACATCACTCGTCTCCGACCGAAGCAACGAAATCACCTTAGCCGAATCGAATTCCACCTCCATCCTCATGAATCCCATTTCCCTCACGAGGCCCAGGCTATCCCAAATCGCCAAAGCTTCCAAGATGTCCACCTCTTGCGCAAACGGAACCAACTTTGCAACTGTAAGCATTACTTCTCCTCTTTCATTTTTCACAATCGCTATAGTTAGGATGAATCGGAGGCCTCCACACCGCCACCTCCCTCACCCTCGCCCCTATCGACTCCTTTCTTCCTTGGAAAGCCCGAAATTGGGTCAAATACTCAGAAACCCAACCCCACACTCCATCCTCCACCTCCGAACCCTGCCTTCCGCCAAAGAGCTCTTTGTTCCGTCTATTCCAGATCCACCAGCAAAGGACCACGAACTCCTCAAAAAGGGAACTTGGCATATGAGCCCAACACCACCACAACAAATCTGTCGTACTTTGGATAGAAACAGGACCTGGCCTTGGGTAGAATGGAGATTCTTTCCAAATAAGTTTTACTGCTCTACACTCCCATATCGCATGGAACGTAGATTCTTCTTTCAAATTACACCTCGGGCACCCAGTCTGGACCTCCATCCCTCTTCTATTTAGATTTTTCACTGATGGCAAGTAATCATGGTACAACCTCCAACAAAAGACTTTAATTTTGTTTGGAATCTTCCTTGACCATACAAATTTCCACCACTGCTTTAATTTCTCCGCATCTGAACTACTGGCTACTCCCTTCAAGGAACACGCCAGATTGTATCCACTCTTGATTGTGTAAAAATCGTTCTTTTCATAGTGCCAAATAAGCTTATCTTGAGATTGCCCCCTTGTTCTCGGGATCCCAAGAATAGCCCTTGCATCCTCTTCACAGAACAGACCCTGTACTAGTTCAACATCCCATGTATTGTTTGAGGTCAACAACATCTCCACCTTATCCTCCGAGTGCAGGCCCTCCCCATGGATCACTCTCAACGTAGATTGTCGCGGTATCCACTTGTCCCTTAGAATACTTATAGATCTTCCATCCCCCATCCTCCATCTAGCCCCTTCCTTAAGTAACCCTTTCCCCCACAACAAGCTTTTCCACACATAAGATCCATTCCCCTTATGCTCAACTTCCATAAAAGAACACTCCCTAAAATACTTCCCCTTAAACACCCTACATAGCAAAGATTCAGGGTGTTCAATCAATCTCCACCCTTGTTTCGCCAGGAGCGCCCTGTTAAACAACTCCAAATCCCTAAAACCCAAGCCTCCACAAAATTTCGACACACACACCTTCCTCCAAGAGGCCCAATGAACTTTCCTCCCTTCCTTAGCATCCCCCCACCAGAATCTCGCCATAATACGGTTACAATCTTTAATCAAACTCTTCGAGAGTTGGAAGCATGACATAGAATAGTTAGGGATCGCTTGCAGAACAGCTTTTATGAGAACCTCTTTCCCTTCTGCCGAAAACCTTGAGTGTTTCCACTTATGAATATATGCCCAGACTCGATCTTTTATATACTTCAACGAAGTGACTTTTCTCCCTGGGAACACAGCTAGAAGGCCCAAATAACGGTCATGGAAACCCACCAACTGGACACCCAAGATAGCCACAATTGCCTGTATGGACTGCCCCTGCACATTCGGGCTAAAGCATACCCCAGACTTCGTAAAGTTAATTTCTTGGCCAGATAGCCTAGAAAAAGCTGACAAAGTTCTTGCCACCATCCTTGCCTCATTATCTCGTGCCCTGAAAAACAGAAAACAATCATCTGCAAAAAACAGGTGAGATATAGGAGGGCTTCCCCTTGATATTCGCACACCCTGAATTCTACTCTCTCTCTCCAACCAACCCAACAATCGTGACAAACTCTCCACACACAGCAGAAACAAATACGGTGATAAAGGATCACCCTGACGAAGTCCCCTTGACGGTCTTATACACCCTAATCTCCTGCCGTTAATCGACACTGAATATGTCACCGAGCTCACACACCTCATAATCAAACTAACCACATTCAGATCAAGGCCAAGGGCCATCATAAACTTCTCAATAAAGAACCACTCCACCCGGTCATAAGCCTTGCTCATATCCAGCTTTAAAGCAGCCCAACCATCCTTCCCTGTTTTCCTATGCTTAATATAGTTCAAACATTCATAGCCCAATATAGCATTATCACAAATATTCCTACCAGACACAAATGCACTCTGAGTTGGTGCTATAAAGTGATCAAGCACCCCCTTCAGCCTATTAGCTAGTGTTTTAGAAATCAACTTGTAAATAACATTACACAAGCTAATGGGCCTATACTCAGAAACTCTTTTAGCATTCTTGCATTTAGGAATCAAAGTGATTACAGTCCTATTAATCGAATCTATAGGGCTACCATTATTTAAGATATTAAGACACAACTCACTTACCTCTTTACCCACTATCCTCCAAAACCTCTGATAAAACAGAGCTGACAGGCCATCTTCCCTAGGGGCTTTTAAGGGACTCATTTGCTTCAAGGAATAAAGCAACTCCTCCTCTGTGAATGGGCGCTTCAATCGTTCATTCATCTCAACACTCGTGCAAGGTTCAATATGAGCTAGAAACTCCTGCAAACTCCCACTCTCCTGCTGCCCGTTTGACGTGAACAGCCTATGAAAGTACCTTGACGCCACCTGCCCCATTTCCACCTCATCTGTGACCCATCTCCCTCTCTCATCCACTAAGCCCTCCATATAATTATGTCTCCGCCTCTGAGACGCCCGCTGGTGAAACCACTTCGAGTTTCTATCTCCCCACTGCATCTAGTCAACTCTAGACCGTTGGCGCCAATAAATCTCCTCCTCCCCTAGCAACCTCTCCACCAAGCTTCTAGCACCCTTCACATCCCCCTGACTGACAACCGCTCGATACAACTGTTGGCGAGCCAAAGAAATTTTGTGAGCATAGTTCCCTTTCCTCTCCTTCCCCCACTTCGATAACTCGTCTGCACACTTTTTCACTCGTCTCCTCCAACTATCAACTCGCCCCTTCTGAACCCCTCCTTGCTTTCGAGGAGGCAGCTCCCAACCTTTCTCAACCACCTCTCTACAACCCTCGAACTGGGTCCAGACTTCCTCAAAACGAAAGTAATAACCTCCCTTCCTTCTCTGTCCCGACCGCAAACTATTTGCCTCGATCAATATTGGACAGTGATCTGACAGACAAAAGTCTAGGTTTCGGACACTTGTTGCTGGGAACATGGCATAAAACTCCAAGTTACATAGGCCCCTGTCTAGCCGTTCCTGCATTACCACTTCTTTACCCTTCAATTTATACCACGTATACTACGAGCCTTTAAAACCCATATCAACTAAGTCACAATCATCAATAGCATCCCGAAACGCCTGCATCTGATTCTGACAACGAATATTACCACCCCACTTCTCATCTGCCCTCAACAACTCGTTGAAATCACCACCCACCACCCACGGGCATGAGTAGAGATCATGCAGTCTTCGGAGCAAGTTCCATGAATGCCCTCCATTGGCCACCTCCGGGTTCCCATAGAACCCCTAAACCTCCAGGTCCCTTTATCAGCTTTTACCAACACATCAATATGGAACTTACTCATCGATCTCAACACTACATCCAGGCTTTCCTTCTAGAACAAGCACAGGCCCCCACTCCTTCTCACACTCTCAACCACTATCACACCATCAAACCCCATCTTCCATTTATATTCATTCGCTTTCCTACTCCCAATCTTTGACTCCGACACAAAGAACACTTCGGGATTTACCTCCCGCACCACTTGGTGCACAACCTTGAATGCTCGAGGGCTCCCCACCCCCCGAACATTCCAGCATAAGATTTTCATAATTCTCGGCGACCCTGCTCCCCAGGGTTCGCCGAACACACCTCCCTACCACCGTCCACCTGAACACCCTTCCCCTTCTTCCTCATCTGCTCGCTCATACCCGCATTTGCCCCATCTTCTGTCTCCCCACTCGGGCCTCTCTTGCCCAATAAGGTACTTTCCCCACAGTCCATTCCCACTACCTCTTCCCTCTCTCTCCTCTTCCACTCTTACCCTCCCTTACCTTCATAGAAGTAGGAAAAATCCCCTCTACACTCATTTCCATCGTCCCCTTCAGCCCCCCGCTCTCTCTATCTGGCTCATTAATGGTCCTTTCAGGATAAACCCCCTTCCCTTCACAGATTCTTCAACACACACCTCCTTTCCTTTCCCCTTTCTAGCCACCTCACTCACCCCTTCCTCCCCCACCCTTCCACCTGTAGCGGCAGCCTCCTCACCTTCCACCAGCCCCTCCCCTTTCCTTTCCAGACCTTTCCCCTCACCCCCCTCCACCTCACCTGGCATCCTTCCTTGCCCATCAAGCCCACTACCCCTCCCCACGTTCTCTTCCTCTCCGCTCTGATCCCTCTCCATACCCTCACCCCCTCCTCCGATAGGATTCTCCATACCTACAAGAAACTTTTTATAGTAACAGAATTATTAAATATAATCTGGAAATTTTAAGAACTAAACTTATAATTTAATCAATTTAATATCAAAATATATAAACTAATAAAGTTTAGGGTAAAAATTGAAACACATTATAATTTCAAGGTTAAAATTGATATTTTTTCGTATTTCTATATAGTCCCCCTCACATTAAGTTCTGGATCTGCCACTGTCTATAATTTTGTAAATACTTTTTAAAAATTATTAAGTAATTATCATTATCTTTATAATTTTAAAAAATAATTCATAAATTGTTTCATAATTTTCATTACTTTCAGCTTTGGCTCGAGAGGACTCGTAGTCTTTTGGAGAACACGAATGTTGTCTAGAAGATGAAAGAGAATGCATGGCAAGACAAACAACATCCCCAAAAAATTTGAAGGAAATTGTACTAAGTACCATTTTGATAAGACATTTTAAACAAATATGGAAAAATTTTAATTTATGATTAATAAAGTTTTGAACTTTTTAGTTATATGTCTAATAAATCTTTAAATCTTTAATCTATAAGACATTATTCAAATTCCAAGGAGCACAAAGTTAATAGGTTAGCTTGAGTATATGATAGAATGTTATTTATGCTTATCATTTATCAGGCTATTTTCTAATTTTTACCAGTAAAGTTGGTTATTTTGGGTAGCCTATCAGTGTGCTCCATTTGTCATTCTTCTTTGCTATTTATGTGGTGCTTTGTCCTTTATATCAATACACAGTATCTGGTAATAAATTCCAGTACATTTTCTCTCATTTCTCTATCATTGTTTATGGTATCAGAACTGTAAAAACTCATTTTTCTTCCTAAAATGACTATTGAAGAAGGATCATCTTCTACCTCCTTAAGTCAGCAAAACACCCCTGCTGTCACTCCCAGCACTCCAAATACTACCCCTATTGTCTCTCCAGTCCAAAATCCAATTCAAAATCCCTTGATTCCCACCACTGTTCGTCCTCCTGTTATCAACCAAAATAGAAACAAAAACCCAGTCAATACTCAATCCTTCCCTCCCTTCAATCCAAATGCAAATCAACGTTCGTGAAACAATTGCGTGGATGACCATTTTGAGAGGCCAAAATGAAAAATGCTCAACTTTTTCAGAATAAGGATATATGCCATTTTGCTTATGTCATCATCCTAGCAAAATTACCATTTTACTCTTTATATGAAAACGCGCATTTAAGGCATTTAAGAGCAAGAGGTTGGAGCGAGAGCGAGAATTAAGAGCGAGATTGGAGAGGGAGCAAGAGATTGGAGAGACAAATTAAAGAGAGAGTAAAGAGATTGGAGGGAGAAATTGGAGAGAGAGAAGAAGAGTGATAAGCGAGAGCGAGAGCGAGAAACGAGAGCAAGATTGGAGAGAGAGCAAGAGATTGGAGAGAAAAATTGGAGAGAGAGTGAGAGATTGGAGAGAGAAATTTGAGAGAGAGCGAGAGTAGCGAGAGAGAGCGAGGTTAGTAGAGAGTAAAATGGTAATTTTACTAGGATGCTGACGTAAGCAAAAGGGTATATATCCTTGTTTTGAAAATGTGGGGCATTTATCATTTTCGTCTATTTTAGAGGGTCATCCATACGAAAATCCCCAACATTTGCAACCCCAACAATGTTATCCCCAACCCTCCTCTGGATTTTATCCCTTTTCGCAACCCTATTATCCACAACAACAACAGTTTCCTCAACCCCAAAAATTTTATCCACGACCTTTATTTCAGCCGCCTCAACCTCAGACTTTTCCCCAACCTAATTTCTTTACTCTGAACCCTTATCTCACTCTTCCTCAACCTTCGGCTGTCAATCTCAATGATACAAACTTCCTCTTATGGAAGAATCAGTTGTTGAACGTTGTTCTGGCGAATGGATTATTCGGTTTCCTCGACGGCTCAATTCTGGCACCTCCAAAATTTATTGATCAAGATCAGAATCAACCGAATCCTGAGTTTCTCAGTTGGGAAAGGTACAACCATTTCATTATGTGTTGGATTTATTCATCTTTGTCTGAAGAAAAGATGGGTCGAAATTGTTTCTTTATCCTCTGCTTCTGAAATCTAGGCCTTCTTAACTCATTCTTATGACTCTAATACGACTGTTCGAATAATGGGTTTGAAAACTCAACTTCAAAAGATAAAGAAGGATGGTTTATCAGTGAGTCAGTATTTAGCTAACATTAAGGAAATTACGGACAAATTTGTTGCTATTGGGGAACCCATATCCTATCGAGACCATTTGGCTCACATACTTGATGGTTTAGGTAGTGAGTACAACGCTTTTGTAACAACCATTCAAAATCGATATGATAGCCCATCTTTAGAAGATGTTTGTAGTCTATTATTAGCTTATGAAACTCGGTTGGAAAAACAAACTTTTGTGGAACAACTGAATTTAGCTCAAGCAAATCTAAACACTCTCAACATTCATCATAACAATTGTTGCTCATTTTCCAAGCCCCCCCCCCCCCCCGGTTTAATCATGTTTCCAAGTTCTCTTTCTACTCCTCACAAAATGTCGCATCAATCACCATTTACATCTAGCATCTTATGAAAACCTTGTTGGGTTTTATGTCCTAAACCTCGTAGATAGTGAATATTAACGAATTATATACTTGTATCAATAAAGTTTTATTGAGGATTAAGCAATAAAGTGTTATTGTCTTTTTAAGTCTAAAGTTGCATAATATAACCCAAATCCAATAAACTAAGATCTCAGGTTGTTTATGTGTAACTTGAACTAGTATGTGGGGACATACGGGGATCAATGTTCAAGTAACAACCTAAAAGGTCTATAGTACAGGGATAAGGCTGGGTACCTTATCCTGGTAACACTATGTGATATGACCCACTTTGTATTCGATATAGACGTATTGATCCAAGGCATCCATGTAGGAGACATGCGAGTGGGGGTATCCTATGCAATGAGTTTGCATAAGACCGAACCACAAAATAATAAACCACTAGATGTAACACCGTTAACTAGTTAGGTTACTGTTTCAATAGGATGACCTAGGTAACTCAGTCTTAATCTTGAGTGTGTCATGAACTCCTTCTCACGAGGGATTGTCCTTTGATTAGTATGGGTGAGAGTGGCCTACACGCTGACTCAATAAGCCTACCTTCTTGGGGACAAGACCGAGTGGGGGATTGGGGACATGACAACACAAGATGGAATTCACTCCTTCCCGCTTCTAGGAGAAGTAGATGAGTGTTCCCTTAAGTGGTGACTCCAGGTCTTGAACAAAGGGATCCCGCCCTCTCATTGGCCCGAGAGGGACTTTCTGTTTAATGGTTGGACCATAAACAGGTTGTTCATTAGAGGAGCACTGGTACTTAAGGAGCCAGAGGTAACTCAGGGGTAAAACAATAATTTGACCCAGCTGAAGTTACGAACACTTGTGAAGGATTGACTTACCGTTATTGGTCAATATCCGTGGACACAAAAATATTCTACAGTTAGAAGAGTGCAACTGTGGGTCTTTAGTGGAGTGACCCACAGTTAATGAATATTGGTTAACTCGATTAATGAGTTTAGTCAGTTAACCTCATATCATTGGAGCTTCTGATTTGTAGGTCCATCAGGTCCCCCTGCTAGCTCGTAAAGAGTAATTAGGAACAAATTATCTTGAAAAGAATTTGAATTGTTCAAATTCAATTTGGGAATCAAGTTAATTGTATGAATTACAATTAATATAATGTATGTTGATACATTATAATATAAAGTTTAATTTGTGATTAAATTTTATTAAATTGAGTGAATTATATATTTGAAAGAGTTCAAATTTATAACTAATTAAATATGTGATATTTAATTAGTGAATAAATTAATTAATTGTGAATTAATTAATTGTTCAATTAGTCTAATTAAATGTGATTTAATTAAACTATATTATATGAGAGATATATATTAGAATATGATTCTAACATGTAATTAATTAAATATGGTTGATATTTAATTAATTATAAAATTAGTTAATTTTGAATTAATTGATTGTTTAATTTAATTTAGTTAAATGTGATTTAATTAAATTAATAACTATAGATTAATTTTAATGTGAATATGATTCACATTAAAACTATAGGTTATATGAGAGATGCATATTTGAATATGATTCAAATCTATGATTAATTAAATATGTGATATTTAATTGGTCAAAGAATTAATTAATTATGAATTAATTAATTGTTTAGTTTAATTAATTTAATTAAATGCGATTTAATTAAGATTAACTAAAACTATATGTTATGTGAGGACAATACATTTAAATATGATTTAAATGCAAATATGCTTAATTAATTAATATGGTTAATTGATTAACATATAGTTAATTAATTAGGTTATCAGATAACCTAATAACCATCTGATAAGATGGACGGATGAGATTGGATCTCACCCCTCACATACACAACACGTGGGAAGGGGTCAAATGGCTCTCCTTCATTCTGCAGAATGTAGCATCTCAATTTCTATCACTCAACTCTCCTCTCTCTCAATTCTCTCTCAAGGAAAAAGAAAGAGAGATTTTTTCTCTGTGGTTTTCATTCCCAAATTCAAGATCAAGGAGTCTCACCACTCCGTTCTCGATCTCAGAGAATAGCAGGGTAGCCTCGTGGTGGTGTTCTTGAAGAATTCAGAGTCGTCAGACGACGGTATGTTTCTATTGTTTAACTTTTTGCCAATGTACCGGTATTTTGTAGAATAAAATTAAATTGTGAATCGGTCCAATTGCTTCCGTTGTAACTTAATTGGGAATTCCAATCCTTCAAACCTTAGGTATCTTCATAGTGGCCATCAAAACAGTCCAACAACAAACCTCAGTGCCAAATTTGTGGCAAATTTGGTCACACCGCCCCTATATGTCACCATAGGACTAACCTTGCTTATCAAACCCCCCTCCAGCACAAGCTCTCCTTCACACTACTCAGCCCCCGTCTCTTCAAACACCAATTTTTCTTCTTCCACCTTTTTCCATACATCCCCTATTGTCAATCTTGATTTCTCTCATCCGAATGAGTCATAATTTCTTGACTCGAGTGCCAGACATCATATGACACCAGACATATTCAACTTGTGCAATCCAATGGCCTATAATGGTGGTGAACAAATTACGATTGGCAATGGTAAGCAAATTCTCATTTCTAGTATTGGTTCTTCATGTATTTCTTCTCATTGTAAGCCTATTTACCTTCATAATGTGCTTCATACTCCAACGATTACTAAGAAACTTTTGAGTGTTGCTCGTTTATGTAAAGATAATAAAGCTTTTGTTGAATTCTACTCTACTTTTTTCTTATTAAGGACCTTCAAACCAAGATCGTTCTTCTCAAGGGCAAGCTTGAAGATGGTCTCTACAAACTGTCTTCTCCTTTCAACACTGTGTCATCGAGCTCTCGGTCTCCTACTGTCTTTTTTTCTTTGATTCAAGCTACTACAAACTGGCATTACCGTTTAGGGAATCCTGCTGCTTCTGTTTTAAAACAAATTATTTCTATTTGTGGAGTTTATTCTTATAATGCGAATGAGTTTTGTAATTCATGTCAAATGGCTAAAAGCCATCGTTTACCTTTTCAGTTAGTTGAAACTAAAACTAGTGAACCTTTTCAATTAGTTCACTCAGATGTATGGGGTCCTTCCCCCCACCTTTCAATTAATGGAGCTCGATACTTTCTTCTGTTTGTTGATGATTACACTTGCTTTTCTTGGTTGTATTTACTCAAATCCAAGGACGAGAATTTTTCTTGTTTCCTTAATTTAAAAAAGTTAGTTGAAGTTCAATTCGATAAGTCCATTAAATGCCTTCAAACCGAATGGGGTGGGGAATTTTGAAACACCTTGGCCTTTTGATCGGTCGAGTTTTTTGGGTCCTCGGATCAAATAAAATTTATAAACTCCGACTCTATGCTACTTTGCAGTAGGTAGTGGTCGGGTCGTCCACAGGGAAAGTATGATCTTGTTAATTTTTGAGTTCTCGCTAAATAGTGGGGGTTTAAAACGAAAGGGGGATTTCGGTTTGTCACTGATCGGATTAATTAAAAGATGCAAGGAAATGGGAAAATGTCGGAAGTAAATAGCAAGCAAATAGATAGAACATAAGTAAAAATAGGATGAAATCAAATAAAAGACGGGACTGTCAGATTGGTTACTCTTTAAAAAACTTTATGCAATTTAGTTTCATCACTTGCTCTAAAATTATTTGCGAATTAATTAAATTGCCCGAAATGATTCTTGGCTTTTCAGATAATCCACCTACTCAGCCTGTACTTAATTAATTAGACTCCATGATACTCCACGAATGCCTAACTAATTAATTATTTTAATTGCGCCCGCTGCCTCTCATACTTAGACTGATAAATCCTCAACCTAAATCTAATTAGCCAAATTAACAACCCGATGACTCCTCAAAATTGTTAATTGATTAATTGCATTAACGTGCTAGGCCCGGAATTAATAAATTAAATTAGGATTTCAATTTCTCTAATTTAATTAACCTAACTTCTCTTAGTTTCTTAGGTCTATCGGAAGTCTACACTAGGCTACCGTCAAACTAGCGATGGATCCGCCTCATCCTAGTGGCTATCTGTGAATAACAATTAGATCATGCTCATATTCAATTCAAGGGACGTCAAGACTCAAATCGATATATATGCATGATGGTTTAATCGAGAAACTAAGATGCAATAGAATATAATACACAAAACAGAAAGTAAGAACCAGCAAGCTCAACTAAATATCACAAAGTGTCTAAAGAAAACACCAATCCAACAGTCTAAGGGGTTTAGCCCCTCATGCTACAATATAAATCAACAGAAAAACGAAGATTCATGGTAAAAATAAAGAGAAACCTGAATAGAGAATGATTATGAACTGAAAGGGACGAAAAACTACTGAAGAAATCGAGAGAAAACGACTGGAAATTGAAGGAATGAAAATCCTTTGTCAGTGGAAGCATATATCAGACCGTCTCACATTGAATTTTGTTTAGGAAAAACCCATACATTGGCAAAGATAATTTCAGAACAATTCTCAAATTAAAACCTAGATTAAGCATACATATTACATATTCTAAACGATTTAGAATTTGAGGAACTTACTTGTTGTAGAACCAATTCCACAGCAATATGCTCCTCAACGAACAGTTCATCACGATCTCTCGAACACAACCATCAAAGAACACCCGCTATCCTTTGGATTACTGAAGTAGAGATTGTGTGATCTCGTTCTTGAAATAGGGAAGGGATTTTTCAGCAAGAGAGTTGCTGTCATTTTTTTCTTGAGAGAGATTCTTGTTGAGAGAGATTAGATAAAAAAAACCTCTACTCCAAAAAGAGAGAGATCTAAAACTTCAACTACAGAACCCCTCTGCAGTACGTTTTTCACAAATGGGAGGGGGAGAGATTCACGATCTCTAACTCCCCACATGGCACACTCCCAACCGTTGAGATTTAATTATTATAAAATAATAATTAATGTTAAAACCATATATTATACAAAATTAATTTAATTAAATCGTAATTTAACTAATCAATTCAATTAAATCTTATTTAATTGAATTAATTCGAGCCAACCAATTAATTGTTTCCAATATTAATTAAATATCAAATATTTAATTAATTTTCCATTTGAATCAAATTCAAATAATTCTCTCATATACTATAGTTTTAATATGAATCTCTATTCATATTATTTTAACCTGTAGTTTAATATGAATCTAATTCATATTTAATATTTGAACTCCTTCAAATATTTAATTCTCTCATTAATTAATTTTGAATCACATCCAAAATTAATTTTATATTATAAAGTTTAATTAACTAATTAAACTTATATTATAATGTATCTTCATACATTATCTTAATTCTATCAAATACAATATAATTCCCTTAATGAATTTGAACACACTTCAAATTCTTTTCAAGACTATTTAACCTCAGAACCCTTTAAGAGCTAGCAAGTGGACCTAATGGACCTACAGATCAGAAGCTCCAACGATATGAGACTAATTGGCTAAACTCATTAACCAAGTTAGTCAACATTCGTTAACTGTGGGTCACTCCACTAAAGACCCATAACTGCACTCTTCTCACTGTAGAATATTTTTGTGTCCACAGATATTGACCAATAACGGTAAGTCAATCCTTCACGAGTGTTCGTAACACCAGTTGGGTCAAATTACCGTTTTACCCCTGGGTTACCTCTGGATCCTTAAGTACCACTAATTCCTCTAATGAACAATCTGTTTATGATCCAATCAATAAACAGTAGTTTCTCTCGGGCCAGGAGAGGATGGGCGCCCTTGTTCAAGACCCGGAATCAGTCCTTAAGGGAACACACATCTACTTACCCCAATAGGGGAAGGAGTGAATTCCATCTTGTAATGTTATGTTCCCAGCCCCCACTCGGTCTTGCCCCTGAAATGGTAGGCTTATTGAGTCGGCGAACTGGCCACTCTCACCCATACAAATCTAAGGACAATCCCTCCTGAAAGAGATTCATAACATACTCAGGACTTATATTGAGTTACCTAGGTCATCCTATTGAAATAGAACCCTAAACTAGTTAACGGTGTTACATCTAGTGGTTACTATTTCGTGGTCCGGTCTTATGCAAACTCATTGCACAGGATACCCCCACTGGCATGTCTCCTACATGGATGCTTTGGATCATTGCATCTGTATCGAATACAAAGTGGACCGTATCTCATAGTGTCACCAGGATAAGGTAACCCAGCCTTATCCCTATACTACCATTTAGGTTGTTACTTGAACACTGATCCCCGTATGTCCACACATACTAGTCCAAGTTTCATCTAAACAACCTAGGATCTTAGTTTATTGGATTTGGGTCAAATTGTGCAATTTTAGTAACAATAACTTTTTATTGTACAAACCTCAATAACAACGTATTGAGATAAGTAAACAATTTGTCACCATTCACTATCTATGAGTTTTAGGGCATAAAACCCAACAGAAATAAGACCTAGCGGCTTAAAAGACCTAAAGTTTTGTATTTATAATTAACGCCAGCGTCGAAACATTGGCCCTTCCGTCCGTGGGTTGAATTTGGGGCAGTGTCTCGACGCTGCCATTATAGCGTCGAGACGCTTGCTCTCGGGTTTGTCCAATTTGTACAATTCCTTGATCGATCCTCTTGGCTCCAAAGACGGTGTCCAAGCGTTTCGGTCGATGCCTTTGGCTCCACGTCGTCTCGAGGACTCCAAAATAGCTCGAAAACATCCTAAAACTCCCGAGTTAGCGCCGAATTGAAATATAGGCCTAATTGATCTCTTATGCTTGAATTCCTGTAAAACAAACACTTAAACAATCAAATGCACACTAACAAGATCAAATTAAAGGTGATAAGATAGCACATTTTGGGTGTTATCACCTTTCTTTCAAAACATGGTATAATTCATCGTGCCTCTTGTCCGTATATGCCTCAGAAAAATGGTCGTGTTGAGAGGAAAAATAGACATGTTGTAGAGATTGGTCTTTCCTTGCTTGCCCATTTCAGTTTTCCTTTATCGTTTTGGAGTTTTACTTTCCAAACAACAATTTATATCATTAATCGGCTGCCTAATCCTGTTTAAATTCTCATTCTCCCTATTACATTTTATACAATCGTCTCCCTAATTATTCATTATTTAGATCATTTGGTTGTGCATGCTTTCCTTTTCTTAGACCGTTTAATGCACATAAATTACTGTTTCGATCTACTGAATGCATCTTTTTGGTTATAGCTCCAATCACAAAGGTTACTTGTGTCTTGATCCTATTTCTGGTAGATTATTTATCTCTAGACATGTGGTTTTCAATGAATCCATTTTTACCTGTACAAATCATATTTTCTCTTTTGGCTCTATAAGATATTCTAATCCTGACCACTCTTTCTTCAATCCATCTCCTTTTTTTCTTTCTCCTCTCCTGGTTTCTCCTACTGATTCTTCATCCTCCGAGTCTTCATCTCCAAACTCAGTATCCTCTGCTACTCCATCCATCCCTCCAGGATTTTCTCCCATTGTCACTCCATTAGTTCACCACCAGCCCGTTGTGCCATCTTTTTCTCCATCCCTTGCTTCAGTGCATCAGAATTTACAACCTACAATATCTTCACCCACCTACCAAACTTCTTCATCCCCTTCCCTTTCGCATTCACCTATCCATCAATTATCTTCTACCTCTCCTTTACCCATCGCCCAAACCAATATCCATTCAATGATAACAAGAGCTAAAGCTAGAATTTTCAAACTCAAATGTTGGCTAGCATCTTCCTCCACTTCCGCATTGCCCTTCTTAGTTGAACCAACCAGTTTCAAAGTGGCGATTAAAAATGATGAATGGTGAGATGCTATGTATAAGGAATATAAAGCATTAATTTAGAACAACACATGGGTTTTTGTTCCTCCTTCCCGTGAGTTCAAGCTTGTTAGATGCAAATGAGTTTACCACATTAAACTAAAACCAGATGGTTCAGTTGAGAGGTACAAGGAACGTTTAGTTGCTCGGGGTTTTGATCAAACACATGGAATTAATTACTTTGAAACCTTTAGCCCTGTCATTAAACTTGCCACCATTATGATTATTTTGTCCCTTGTTGTTAGGCACAATTGGATTATTAAGCAGCTTGATGTGCATAATGCATTCCTCAATGGTGATCTCCATGAAGATGTGTACATGATCCAACCACTCGATTTTGTAGACAAAGACAGGCCAAATCATGTGTGTAAGCTCAAAAAGGCATTATATGGTCTAAAGCAAAGCCCAAGGGAATGGTTCATGAAGCTAAGTTCTTGCCTTTTGAGTTGGGATTTCACAACCTCTAAATCTGATTCTTCTCTGTTTTATTTCCGCAAGCAGTCTATTTTTGTTGTTGTGCTTATTTACATGGATGACATTATTGTGAACGGTAACAATTCAAGCTTCATACAGAATTTTATTGTGTCTTTAAATACATTGTTTGCTCTTAAGGACCTTGGAAATTTGTCATATTTTCTTGGAATTGAGGTATACCGTAATTCTAATAGTCTACATCTCTCCCAACATAAGTATTTTCAAGACTTGCTTCAACATGCTGATATGGTTTCGTGCAAGTCTATGGCTACACTGATGGCTGCAGGTACATTAGTTTTAGCTAGAGATGGTGATCCTCTTCCAGATCCGAAACAATATAGGAGCATCATTGGAGCATTACAATATTGCACTCTAACTAGGCCTGATTTGAGTTTCGCTGTAAATAAGGCTTGCCAATATCTTCATGCTCCCGCTACAGCTCATTGGAATCTGGTTAAACGGATCCTCAGATATCTCAAAACTACTAGCACTGTTGGTCTCTCTTTTATAGGTTCTGGGTCGTTGTCTTTGACAAGCTACACGGATGCTAATTGGGCAAATTGCCCAGATGATAGGTGAAGCACGAGTGGGTACTGTGTTTTCCTTCGTTCCAATCTTATTTCTTGGTCCTCGACAAAATAGAAAGTGGTTTCTTAGTCAAGTGCAGAGTCAGAATATCGTGGTTTATTGAATGTTGCAGCCGAATAATTAGCATGGATACAATCGTTACTTTCAGAAATTAGGTTGAATCCATCATCTCCTCCATTCTTGCTTTGTGATAACATCGGTGCTACATATCTTGCTGCCAATCTCATTCTTCACAGTCGATCTAAGCATATATAGATAAACCATCATTTTATAAGAGAAAAAGTTATGCGAAAGCAACTTCTTGTGCATTTTGTTCCATCTGAGGATCAGCTAGCTGATATTCTTACTAAACCTCTAGCACTGCTCGGTTTTAGAGTCTTCGTACCAAGCTCACAGTCCATCCACAATCGGTTTTGCTTGCGGTGGGATGATAGAATGTTATTTATGCTTATCATTTATTAGGTTATTTCTCTAATTTTTACCTGTAAAGTTGGTTATTTTGGGCAACCTATCAGTGCGCTCCATTTGTCATTCCTCTTTGCTATGTGTGGTGTTTTGTCCTTTGTACCAATATACACTATCCGATAATAAATTCAAGTACAGTTTCTCTCATTTCTCTATCATTATTTAGTATAGCTCAACGGATTAAGAAATAATATCTTCAACCAAAAGATTAGAGGGTCAAATTTTCACCCTCAGAGATCGTCAAACTAAAAAACACACACAAAATTAAAAATTTAAAGACCTATTAAACATTTTAAAACTTTAAAGTCCTATCATACATACATACATACATACATACATACATACATACATACATACATACATACATACATACATACATATATATCAATCAATTTACCTTATGTTTAACTATTTGTTGTATTCACTCACTAATTTTGAAGAAAAACAATGTAAAAGGATTTTAAAATCTCATTAATTTTAATAAAATTAAAGCTTTAATTTGCTACAGTAAGCTGAGCTAAAACAAAACAATGGTTTTATTATTATTATTATTATTATTATTATTATTATTATTATTATTATTATTATTAGTAAAAAAGTATCTCTCCACATAGGCACACATATCAAAACATGACGTGACAACCTAGCCAAGCCAGGTTGGCTTAATAATGTCAAGCCAACCAAACTGATTAAACTGATGAAGGGTGCCAACTAGGATGGGGTGCCTAAGGTT